>JAJIBD010005629.1:0-104270 GCA_021461705.1 Cryptotis parvus | reverse complement strand
CCACCATGCCTCTCAGCACCTCATGAGCAGCTGGGCACAGGAGAGCAAGTCGCAGCTCTGCCCCCATGTCTGAGAATCTCTGGTTCAGCATACCTGGGCCGGATTGGAAAAAAAAAAACTGCTGCAGGGTGGGTGTGGATGATCCAGGCTGTGATAGTCTGATCTGCTGGGTGGAGTAAAAACTTTTATTTTTAAAAAAATAAAAAAAAAAAAATCAATATATACATGATAACCCCTAAAATATATGTATTGCAAGGCACTATGTGTAAAAAGAAGAAAGAGAGAGAGAAATAAAGAGGTAAACAACCCGCCATAGAGGCAGGCTGGGGGAGCAGAAGGAATTGGGGACACTGCTGATGGAAAATGGGCACTGGTGGAGGAATGGGTGCTTAGACACTGTGTGACTGAAACACAAACATGAACATCTTTGTAATTATATATCACAAGGTGGTATAATAAAATATGTATAAATAAATAAATAAATAAATAAATAAATAAATAAATAAATAAATAAGTAAATAAATAAATAAATAAATAAATAAACCGGAGCTACCTCCGAACCGAGTCCACCATCCCAATGGAGCGTGGAGGAACCCAGAGAAACCCCCACACCTTGCTGGCAGCGATCTTCACCATCCACACTCCACAGCTCCCTAAGATCTCCACCCAAGAGATTAAGCCAGTCTCCACCGGGTTGTCAGAAACCCAGCCTACAAGGACCCACCCTGCAGAGACCCGACCTTCAGAGGAGAGTATTTCAAGCCCAGGAATGCTTCGGCCACAAACACAGATACAACCCGCAGAGCAGAAACCAGCTTTCCCCATTGCACGCAGCCTCACAGCACCCGCGACTTACCTCCAAACTACCATGAATATTCCTACCCACCTCGCTGAGAGAGCCCCACAAGGTTATGCGAGTATAGCACCCGCATGGCAGAGCCTGGCAAGCTGTCCAATGCATGTTCAATATGCCAAAACCAGTAACAAAAATGTTTATTTTCCTGACCCCAAAAGAGCCCTTAATACAGCAGCAGTAAGAAAGGCAAACAAGCAGAGCCTGATAAAGTTTCACGGCCATCCTAGGCTTTCAAAAAACGAAGGACTAAAATGACTGTCTGTATTTTCAATGCATGTACGCTGGCATCGGAAGCATATATCGAGGATCTGATGGTACAAGCGCAAAAAGATCAAGTACAACATCATTTGTCTGACAGAGACGCAGGGCAGCATCAGTCGCATCAAGCTGTATTTGACACCAGAGAAAAATTGTTCCTTGGAACATGCAACGAAAAGATGCATCGGTGGCGTGGGTGTCCTTGTGAACACAAACATGGCCATCAACATTGATTCATTTGAATGCCTAACAAACTGGATAGGACAATTACACTTTGAAGAGATGTGGCTAACTGCCAGCAATTTCTATCCTCATTGTCTATGCACCAACATCTACATACAAAGGAAGATGAAATTGAGAAATTCTTCATGGAAATGGAGGAGTTCTATAAAAAAAGATCACACCGTCTACAAGATCACAGTCGGTGATTTTAATGCCAAGATAGGGACCGAGAAGATTGGCTGAAGAACTCCACATCGGGACCCATGGCCTAGAATGGAACGAACAGGGTGAGAGACTGAGTTCATCATGTCCACCAAGACAATTCATGGGAACTCACAGTTCCAGAAGGCTGAAGCGAAATGTTGGACATGGGAATCTCCTGGTGGACAGTTCCGCAATGAAGTTGACCACATCATCTTCAATCGACTGTTTTGTCTGACCGATGTTGCTGTCGTCCCCAAATCCCAATTAGGATCAGACCACCATCTCCTTCGTGCAAAATTCTACTTCACACAACGGGGAGAAAAGGCTGCAAAGTTTAAGAAGAGAACTCCCAGAACGACCACCAACTGGGAACCCTTTGGGACCATTGCAGCAACAAGGGAAGATACCATTATTGACGACATCGATGAAGGATACAACTGACTGGTTCACCACCTCCATGATTGTGCGAAGAATGCTGAGAGAGAGAAAGACAAAAAAGGACGCCTGTCTTCAGAAACTCTTGAGCTCATTCTCCAACATGGCTAGGCGTGAGCCCCAGGAGACCAAATGCTAACATCCAAGCTTGCTAAACAGTGCAAAGAAGCGATAAAGGAAGACCACAAAGACAGAAGAGCAGAAATACTGGAAGATACAGCTGAAGCCGGGAAAAAACATTCATACCACCTGCCTGTCCTTCCGCCAACTATAAGACCAAGATGACTGCCCTCCGACGCCCCTGATGGATCTATCATATCTTACAGAAAGGCAATGGAGAAGATTATCCATGACTTCTACTCAGATCTCTTTGATAGCCATGTCCACCTGCCCACATACCAAATTCCACAGGATGGATATGTCATTCCCAACGTTCTCCCTTCTGAAATCCAACATGCCATTTCGCTGGTAAAGAAGGGAACAGCACCAGGCCCAGACAAAGTCAGACCCGAACACCTGAAGTATCTACCATTGGTACTCATCAATACACTAGCTCAGCTCTTCACACGCTACCTGTCCAAATGCAAGGTGCCCCTCCCAATGTTAAACCAGCAGGACAGTTCTATTGTTAAAGAATGGAGACATTCACGACATCGGGCAACTATTGCCCCATCTGCCTGTTGTCCGTCATCTACAAGCTGTTTACACGAGTCATCCGGAAAAGGATTGGCAGAACACGAGATGAATGACAACCACGCGAGCAAGTTGGCTTCCCGGAAAGGATTCAGTACAATCGACCATATCCACACTATAACCAAGCTCACTGAGGTTTGTAGGGGAGTACAAGATGCCACTCTGTCTCACGCTCATTAATTTAAAGAAAGCCTTTGATTCTGTGGAGACTGAAGCAGTCATCGAAGCCCTAGCCAAACAGGGTGTTCAAACCCAATACATCAATATCCTTCGTGGAGCTGTATTACGGATTCACCACCAGGATCTCACCATTCTACAAGGGAAGTGATCACTGATGTCAAAAAGAGGGGTTCAACAGGGTGATACCATTTCACCAAAACTCTTCAGTGCCACCCTCGAGAACATCATGCGACAATTAGAATGGAAAGGAATGGGAGTGAAGATAGATGGTCCGCAACTAAACCACCGCTTCGCGCTGATTACATTGTTCTAATAACACCAAACATTAGCCAAGCAGCACAAATGCTGGCTGACTTCCGACCGAGAATGTGGAAAGATAGGTCTACAGCTGATTCTAAAGAAAACTATGTTTATGAAAAATGAACTAGTTCCAGAGGCCCCATTCACTCTCAATGGAGCAGACATCTCTGAATGCAGCAGTTATGTGTACCTAGGTCAAGAGGTCAACATGATGAATGACCTAAAACCTGAACTGCGCAGGGAGGAAGAGAGCGGCATGGAAATCCTCCAAAGGCATCGAAGAAATAGCTAAAAGGACAAAGAACCTCCGGCTCGGGCACATCTCTTTGACTCCACTGTTCTCCCTGCATTAACATATGCCTCAGAGACCTGGGCCCTATGATAGCAGGATGAGAATGCTATTTGGGTCTCCCAGAGAGTAATCCAAAGAGCTATGCTTGGAATATCATGCCTCACTCAAGTGAGAGAAGAAATCAGGAGTTCTGACCTCTGTCGCTATTCCAGAATCAGGGACGCTGTCTCGCTTGCCAAGGCATCGAAAATCAGGATGGGCTGGACCTGTAATGTGATTTGGAGAAGACCGCTGGACTAGAACTGTTACCGACTGGATCCCACAGGATGTCAAAAGATCACGTGGCTGCCCACCTTCAAGATGGTCAGACTTCCTTGTCAAGACCATGTAGGAATGGTCTGAGGCTCTTCATATTCCTGAATCAACCAGATGCCATTGGGCTACATTGGCACGTGATAGGGTCCAATAGAAATGTTACTGGAGCCCACTTGAGCAAATCGTTGAATAAGGGATTCAAGTGATCGAAAGTGATCAAATAAATGAATGATCAGCTAAATAAATAAATGAATAAATAAATGAATAAATAAAATGTTCTTCATCACTTGATCTCTTCACATCCCGCTATTTGTCAATTTGCCCGAGTGGGCATCAGTAATGTTTCCATTTGACCCTCTCATGTGCCTTTGTAGCACAATGGCACATGCTTGTTTCAGGAATACGAAGAGCCTCAAACCATTTGTTCAGGGTCTTGACAAAGAAGTCTGACAATCTTGTAGGTGGGCGGCCATGTGATCTTTTTGACATACCATGGGATCCAGTCAGTAATGGTTCTAGTCAGTGGTCATCTCCAAATCGCATTACATGTCCAGTCCATCTGATTTTCAATGGTTTGGCAAACGAGACAGTGTCCCTGACTCTGGAATGTCAAAGTAGTCCGAACTCCGGATTCCTTCTCTTACTTGAGTGAGGCGTGATATTCCAAGCATAGCTCTTTTGAAATGTTAAATGCATTTATTTCTAGGAATTGAAGCTAAATAAAATTGTATAATGTTTTCTTTGATGACAATTACTAGCTATTAACAGAGGAGGAGACTTCCAGAATAGTTTGGATCTCAGACAGATCTGAGATCAAAATCTGTCTCTGCTTATTGATCAATAGAATAAGTTCAACTTAATTAGTTTATCTGATTAATTGCTTTTTAAATGGGAGTAAATTTACTACCACATGTATTTTCTGGAAAATGAGGGTTATTTGCTAAGAATAAAGTAGTTCTTTAGCTAATATTTAATTCAAATATATTTAGCAGTAGCAAGCAAAACCAAGTTTCAATGCTCACGTAAATTTCCAACCAAATCCCCTTCCATTCTAGCACAGACTAAGTGAAGTTGTTTAGCATTAGAGCATTAGAAAACTTGGCATGTTAACCCATAAAAGTCCATAATGCTAAAATACACATTTTAATTTGTTGCTATGTCTCTACTTATTATCTCTAGGATCATCACTATTTTTGATATGTCAATTCTGTATTGAAATAATTAATTTCATCTTCTCTTTAATATAGCAGATAACACAAACAGTTCCCACTTTGTCAAATAATCTGTTGTTAGGTGCTATAAGAGAAATCAAACATTAGAATAGAGCATGAAATCCTACCACATTTATATAACAGTATTTTAGAATACAGACAACTATATTCTGAACATTTTATTCTTGAATTACACCAAACCATACTTTGTGGCAATTTGAGTTACATCCTTCTCTCCCCCAGCCTCTTCTCTTCATCCATACTGACAGTGCCTCTCAGTCGAGGTTGGAAACCAAATTTAAATTAAGTCCCTATGCTATAGTTGTGGTGCTTAGTTCACACATCTACCTTTTGTACTTTCAGTAACTAAGGTGTTACTCTATACACCCATTTTAACAATTGAATAATCTGACCACTTACGTGTTTAAGCAGGTAGCAGAACTAATACAATCTGAAGAAACTACTGAAACAGCTTGGACATTACCCAGGGGCACTTACTACTTCTGTACATAACCTAGCCAGTGAACACATTGTTTCACATACTGTTTCTATCACAACGATCAAGTGAAAGGCAGTTCAGTTCATTCCTCTTCCCTAAGATCTACCCACTTTCCATCACACCGCACATTTTAGCATGTGTCATGACACCCTGGAGTAAAAGAATCTGTAATGAAAAGGGCTTAGCAGTGATGCATCTAATTTCCCACTGTAAGACACCAGGCTGCTCTAGTCCAACCTTAACGGGCAAAGATGTCAGTATAATGGCGTATCAGCCCTGTGACCCCTAGCCCACAAGCTCTACCCTTGTGCCACAATGAGTCTGAGTTCAACTATATTCAACAGATTAGCGTATCAGCTTGTTACACAAAGACTTGCTTAACACCTCCTTTTAAACAAGCTAATTTCTACATCTATAATACCAAGACAGCCTGGAAAAGTCAGATTTTTGCCAGACCGTTCTATTCAGACTACAAATAGTTCCACAGTAGAAACTGGGCTTTTAAATTTCAATAGTATTAATATTGATGCCTCCTTATTCTGGATTCACATGTCCCAAAAGTTCCAAACAGGTAAGTCTGAAGAATCTGTGAGTTTACTTGTAGTTTACTTCACATTAAACTTGTAGTTGAATGTGAAGACTTTTTCACATTAGTCTTCAAACTCAGATTAATACATATATTAACAGCCCAAAATACCACCAATAAAAGTTATTCTGGTGTTTAATTATAGTCATAAAGGGCCTACCTAGACACTAAGAAAAAGACAAAACTTCAAATTAAGCATGCTCAATATAAACTTAGAGGAAGCAGACATTTTGTGCAGATATTTAGAAATGACCCAGACTTTTACTTACGTGTAGTGTTTTTATGGGAAGCTAGAAGAGCCGCACTTCCAGCCTGGCACTACACAGACTGTGGGCAAGTTTCTCCTGTAGGTCATTAAAAGTGTTTCTCCAGGTACATGGGAACTGCTTAAAAGGTGTGTAGCTAAATATCAAAACCATGGAATCAACACCATAAGTAAGAGGTTCAAACTTCAAGAGCTAAAATCTAACATTTGTCTATCAAGGTGGGAGGCTGGGGATGGTGGGGGGGTGGGAGGGAACCTGGAGCATGGTATGTATAAAACACAAATATAAGTAACTTTGTAAGTCATGGTGTTTAAATGTCAAAAAAATTAATTAAGAAAAAAAGGCATCGTATACATTTTGCATGCTGGAGCCCTGGGTTCGATCTTCAGCACCACACAGTCCACCAGCGCCTCTGAAATTACCCCCAAAACAAGGAGCAGTTCTTGAGCAGCACCAAGTGGGTCATGAGCAAGTATGCACGCATGCACGCACACACACCCTATATACCCAGAAGCAGCACGCACACACACCCTATATACCCAGAAGCAGCACGCACACACACCCTATATACCCAGAAGCAGAGGCTTGCTGTTGAGAAACTAAAGTTCATAAAGCAGTTATTCAGAAAAACACGATTGGGTAAACTCAGGACCTTCCAGAACTTTGGAAGCAGTTATGCAAGTGAAGAATCATACAGACCTCTCTGCTTACCACAGACACTAATTATATAGAAGGTAGATGAACTAATTCACATAAAGGACTTAGCAAACTATCCAGCATGCAGAAAGTGCTTACAAACTTGCAGAAATTAATAGGATTGAAACAAAATTGCATAAGAGAGCAAATAAGAGATTAATAACTCATTTCACTTCCTTGAAACAACTAAAGCAAAACCACACTCCTTTGAAACAAATTCACCAGGGGTGAGACAGTAGGTTTATTTATATGGCAAGTTAACATATGAGTTGTAAAAAAAAAACTAAACACCTGTATTAACAAGTGAGGAAGGAGGGCGGGGCGACAAAGAGGGTTTTAATGTTGACCTTAAATAACTAAACTTGGACACCCCCAAATGCCTCTCAACAGTCACTCTAGGACATTATATTAGATTGTGTTTAGAACACAGACGAACAGCAAGAGGGATTGTGTAGGAGCATATCACCCTGCCTTGCAAGTATACAGAGCTCAAATTCCTCATGCTTGCATGCACCAAATGTAATCCTGGAAGCCCTGTGGTTCCTGGCACCACACAGCACACTGCAGCCAGGGCTGTGCGCACACAAAGGATGCAAAACCTGATGAGCTAGACAACTGAAATAAGGTGTGCATCGTGTGAAATAAAACAATTGAAATAAAGTGTACAGGTGTAAAATAAGGCAACTGAAATGTGATGTGCCACATCCAGAACTGTGACCCATGGAGCACTATATGCATAATCTTCATGCCTCAAAGAATAAAGGCTTCCAGTGAGCACTTGTGAAAGTGCCACAATTAAGGAACGGGAAACCTCGGTGAACACCATGATGAAACATTTGAGCAGCACAGACTAAAGCCCAACATCTGGTAAGCACCAAGCATGTGTGCATTCCTCTTAGAGCACAACAAAGATGTTAGAAGGGAAAAAAGGGAATACTAAAAAAGAAAAGAAACCAAAAGAATCATGCTAGTATTTCTACAACTAAATATGACTGTTACAAAGTGTCCTTAACTTGCCAGATTCTGCAAAACTCCCAACTTTTAAAAGTCCTATATTTATTTCAAAAGAAAATCTAGTGGTTGCAAACAAGACAAAACTACCAGTCCTCTCAGAGCCCCTGCAGCCGAAACTGCTACACTCCACAATCATCACCATGTTCAAGGTTGGACTCCACTGCTTGGACGAACTCCACCCAGAAAAACTCAGTTATGTGGGTTTAGCAACTGAAATCTCCAGGCTTTCATGGAGTTGAGGATGGGCCCCCTCCCCCATTTTCCTGTTTTCCGGAAGGCCAGACGGTCACTCCCATTCCCCAAAGTCACTACCCAGTTACATTTTTTTTCTTTTTTGGGTCATACCTGGCAATGCTCAGGAGTCCAGTTACAAATTTAACTACAACTTAATCACCCAGTTACAGTCTTTGGAATTCCTGCAGCATGCGACTGCATTCTTGACATCTCAAACACTAGTATACTGATATACCAAGTAGCACACCACATTTCAAAGATGTTAGTATAAAGCAACTGATAACAAAGTATATACTCACAATGCCTATCCAGTAACAACATATCATAATTTCTTATACAAGGGCTTAATGGCTCAATAGTAATACTGAACAATCTTTACCAATTTTCTTCTAAGAAAACATTTCTTGATCATTTTTACCAAATTAGCTATAACATGCAATATGACATAAATTTTTGAGGGTCTTTTACAGGGTCTGTTACAGGTTAAGTGCTGATTGGGAAAACGGGAAATAATGATGGTGGGGAGTTGCAATGGTAGTGGGACTAGGGTTGAATATTGAATATTTGTAATAAATTAACACAAACAACTTTGTTAAAAATTAAGTAGAAACCAACTAAGTATAATAAGTTCAATAAGTGAAAGCAATAGCACAGATGGTACAATTTGCATGTAACAGTTCAGTAATAAGGTCATGATTTTAGCAATACCATTCAGAGACATATGTTGTAATAAGCAATACAATTAGTGCCTGCTAAGGGAGCAGGCACGGGGGGCAGGTGGGAAACCAGGGTCTTTCGTGGCAGTAAGGGCACAGTGGTAATGTGACTGGTGTTGGAATACTGAATACCGAAACAATTGTATTGTGAAGAACCTTGTAAACCATGATGTTTAAATAAAGTTAAAAAATTAAAAACAAAAACAAACTACCAGTCCTTCATTATTAATAGTTCAAAGTCATGCTAACTTGCACATGTATGCATTTTCTCTCTGCTCTCTTCCAGCCCTGACTCTGCAGTCTCGCCACTGCATAGGAAAAGGACTGAAACACAAATAAACCAACAGCTCTCTTAGAATTAGATCCAAATTCATCCAAGCCATCTAAAATGTATTTGGCTACTCCAAATCCCTAGATTACAAACCATATGTGATCCTAATTACTATGAAATCTGTCAGATGGTCCAGTAGAGCTCGAGAATTACAACCAATCTCCTTATCTGGCCATTCCAAACAGAAAATAATTCACATTTGCATGTGGGAATCCTTCCTGCAGGAAAAGGAAGGGTATGAGGAACAGAAAGACCATGTGTGGATTCTAAAGAATAAGTTCTTTCACTCGCCAGAACTAAGAGGGTGAGGGAGAGAAGATTTTGCGCCACTTGTCATTAACGTAGTTTAAAGATTCATCCTGACTAATGTCTGAAGAAAAAAAGATAGATAAACTACTGGCTCACTGAATTCAGTGGTGCTGATTTACTTTCAGGAACACTGTGATCATTTATGAAAATGAAGAGGCCTATTCATCACTTTAATAACTGAAAACATTTGAAAAAACATTTTAGATAATACACTGCTATAATAATGCCAATTACTTTCAAATAAAGGGGCTACTTTGATCGATAGTAATGTCAACATTTAGCATACGAAATGGATTCTGAAATTTCTTGTCAATAAATTTGTATTTGAAATAAAATACATTTCTGCCAACAAAGAGGAGGTATTCAGAGCCAATAAAAACACACAACTAAACTTACCAATTTCTTCCTTTGTGAAATGAACTGAAAACCATGGCTTTTCCTCAGGTTGGAGCAAATGAGTAAAATGTAGGGCCCTATGTAGCTTTAATATGCCAATATTCTTCTAGACAGGTTCTCTACAAAAACAAAAACTGAAGAAAAAGTCTATCTCTACCATAGTTTATTTTCCTCCAAAAGAAAAAATCTGAGACTACATTGAGTAAGTAGAGATAATGTGAGAACAGATTTGTGTATAGAAAACAACCAGGGTTAAAATAGGACTTTCCTTCCTGCCCATTTCCTCAAGGAAACACAAAGCCCCACCCAGCCATGTACATAATAAGACACTACTTCATGAATCCGGACATGCAGACGACAAATAAGCAGCTACAAGCAACTCCTGGTGACTAGAAATCCAGTCCAAAGACAGACAAGAGAAACATAAATGCCACCTAAAAGATGAAACTAGCATGTGATTGACCCATCCGGTCTGTGGTCCCACATATAGTTCCCCAAGTATCCCAAGGGTCACTGCCAAGCAGAGAGTCAGTAAAAGGCCCTGAACGTATTAGTTTCTTTAACACAGCATGACAAAAGTATATCTTCAGAGATAAAGCAGCTCATGGAACTTGGTACTTGAGGAGGAACTGGAAAAGGTATTACAAGATAACAGTGTGAACTGAAAGCCTGATCTGTGATCCACAGGTCATGAAAACCCTCTGTTCACATTTCATGAGAGAGCAACAGGAGAGTTAGAACTTAGAGTTGCACATCTTCATTCTAGTTTAAAGAAGTTTATTGGACTGGGCATGATTCAGTTTGAACAGACAATTTTGTTCATGGAAGATATGCTAAATTAAGTAAGCCAGAAGGAAAAAGATATACACACGATATCACTTGTAAGTGGTAGAATAACTGGATGAGATCACTGTATCACTGTCTTCCCGTTCATCGTCGATTTGCTCGAGCGGGCACCAGTAACATCTCCATATGACCTGCCTCATGCAAGTAGAGCCCAAGGGCACCTGCTTGCTCCAGGAACATAAAGAGCCTCAAACCATTCCATCAGGTCATGGGGGAATGAGGTCAATAATTGTTACTGGTATCTGGCATGTCAAATACGACACGGGTAGCTTGCCAGGCTCTGCCGTGCGGGTAGCATACTCTTGTAGCCATCAAAGCAGGAATCCCTAGGTCACCTTTAGCCCCAAAGTATGAGGAGAGGAGTGAAGGGAAGGGGAGAAGAGACAGATGAGAAGCAACGGGGTCAGGTCAGGGATTCAGGTACAAAAGTGGTGTTAAGGAATGACAGAGCCAAATATCCAAACCACAGTTAGCACACTGAAATCATGAGACCCAACTTAACAACCGAAATTTAAAATGTGCCTATTGAGAGAGGTGCTTGCTGGGGTGGGGGAACAGTGGGGATGAGGGGGCCTGTGATGTATGGAAGGGAATCTAGGAACAATTGTGGAGGGAAGCTGACACTGGTGGTGGGATTTGTGCTGCAACATTGTACGTCTAAAAGACAACTATGGATAACTTTGTACATCATGGTGCTTTAAGTGAAAGAAATAACGCCCCAAAAAAAAAAAAAAAAAAACCAAACCATTTAAACTTTGCATTAAAAAAAAAGTTCAGAACTTACATTCTTCCATAGAACAAAATCATTTTGATAGGCTACTCTCTTATTTCTGTTTTTTTTTTTTTTTTGGTCACACCTGGTGATGCTCAGGGGTTACTCCTGGCTTTGCACTCAGGAATTACTCCTGACGGTGCTCAAGGGACCATATGGGATGCTGGAGATCGAACCGGGTCGGCTGCGAGCAAGGCAAATGCCCTACCCGCTGGGCTATCACTCCGGCCCTCTTATTTCTGTTTTATCTAGGCCCACAACCCACAGTACCAACTTGACAGAAGTTGAAAGAATTGTCTATGGATAGTACTGCATAATCTACCTGATCTTGACTAGCACACTGCCAGAGTCTACCACACTTTGGCAGAGTTCAGGACAGTGGGGCTCCAACACAACATCTTCCTTTGCTAACCAACATTGGCCAATTCCCCACACTCATTTATGATTGCTCAAAGGTGGAATACTGTGAGCAGAAAAAATAGGCAAGACGGTGGCTGCAAGATCCCCATCTCTGGGCTTTGATTGGGGACACACAAAGCTCTTTAGGGAAGTAAACATAACCAGCATTTGAAATGACACTGTCGATTTACTGCATAAACCTAAAACACCATTCCTGATTTTATAATCAAGAATGCAAATTTCTTCAAATCCTAGAAATGCTGGTGGTTGGTAGCCTGCAGGCTCTCTGGACCTGGTGTGATGATAAGAGGTGCAGGCACTGAAACAGACTTAAACCAAACCACACTTCATTTCAGCTGCTCACTCACCAGCTACAGGATTTGATGATTTCTGTGCTACTGCGTCCCCATCTGAATAATGGGAATAATTCTGTGTTGGGCTACTGAGGGTGGGGCATAAGCTTTATTACAAAAAGAAAATTAAATGTGCTTAGGAGATGCCAAACATAATTAGTAAGGCTATCAATTACAAATAAAGTATGAATATAAATACTAATACAATTTCCAAGTGACATGCTCTGAGCACTAGCAACAGTACTAAAATACCCTTCTTAGGTGATAAAAAGCCAAATAAACCAAGGTGGGTCCTCGAGTTAACTCAAAGTATTTTTAGGTAGTCAGGGTGGGACAGGAGTTACAAGATTAGGTCAGGATGATGACCAAAGACACAACGCCCTGGAAGTACTATTTTCTTCCTAAAGTGAGTTTCCCATGAAGCTTAAGAGACAGGAGTTGAAACACATAGTAAAGGAAATTATGAAGGGGCTGGAGAGATTGTACAGGGTGGAGGGCACTTGCCTTGAATAACACTTACAGGCACTTGATTCCCAGAGCCCCATACAGTTCCTGAGCCTTCAAGTGTGATCCCTGAGCAGTCAGGAGCAAGCCCTAACACTGCTGCCAAATACAAGAAGACAAGAGGAGGGTGAGAGACAGAGCTATGAAGAAAAAAACTCATACCCTCAACTTGTTTTTTCACTTAGTGGGGTGATGGGTTCTTTGGTGATTGTGGTACTGAAATTATATGCATAGGAAACCATTATTAACAGTATTGTAAACCACAGAATTCTGATCAATAATTTTTTTGTTTTAGCTGATAATTTTTCTAAAAATTGAGGAGGAAAGTGCTATAAGGACAACTGCATGCTGGAAGGTTTTGGGTATTCATGTACAAATCGATGAAACTGCCTGTTCAAAGAAAACACTGAAAGAAATTTGTTTTCAGGAAATAATACAATTCACTCTCTTGTTCCTTTTATTAAAAATATAATCTTTATTTAACACTGTGAATAACAAAGTTGTTCACAATACAGCTGTTTCAGATATTCAGTATTTCAGCACCAGTCCCACCACTAAAGTGCCCTTACTAACATCAAGGTCCCTAGTTTCCCACCCACCCCCAAAACCTGCTTCCTTAGCAGGCACTAATTACTTGATATTGCTTATTACAACATGTATCTCATAATGATGGTGTATCAGTATTGTAGCAGCTGTGTGCTATATGAACAACAAAATCTTTAACAAGGTGATAAAGTTGGAGCTGAAGTTTTAACTCGGTGTTGGCTTTGGGTCATGGGAGTGACTGCTGGCCTTCCAGTGGTACAAGCTGGGTGAACTGACCAATCCTGAATGGAGCCTGAATGAAAGTTTGGAGATTGCAGTCACAAGACCTGCATACCTGAATTTATCAGCAGCTTAATTTTTGAGTGGAGCTCGCACAAGAGAGGAATCTAGTCTTGAACATGGAGGCAGTTGTGGAGGTTTTCTGCTAGGCTCTCCTGGGATGGGCCAGATGCAAACCCATACCCCTCCAGATTGTCCCCAACTGACTCAGTCTGGTGAAGTCTCTGCCCATTATTGATCTACTTCAAGATTTATATATGAGTCTCTGGACCTTGGCCAGTGAATAAGCTTCTTAATTGTGGCTTCAGATCTTTGAGGTTTATTTATGGGTTTTGGGAGTGTCCAGTAAGTAAGCTTGTATGGTTGACCTGGAGGCACTTTAATCCCTCAGATGTTAACCAGAAAAGACCTCCAATTTTCTTTCTCCATTTTGACTAACTCATTGTTATTTTCTAGACTTAGGTTAAATATCTTTTTTTTTCTTTTTGGGTCACACCCGGCAATGCTCAGGGGTTTCTCCTGGCTCTGCATTCAGTAATTACTCCCGGCAGAGCTCGGGGGACCATATGGGATGCGGGGATGGAACCCAGGCTGGCATGGGCTGGCCGCCTGCAAAGGCAAACGCCCTACCTGCTGGCCTATTGCTCCGGCCCTTGAGACAGGACATATGGAGATATTACTGGTGCCTGCTCTAGCAAATAGATGATCAATGGGAGGATAGTGATAGTGATAGTGATAGTGATAGTGATAGTGATAGTGATAGTGATAGTGATAGTGATAGGATAAATATCACCTCAAAGATTTCTTCCTGGGGAGTGGTGGAGGGTGAGAGACAGAACAATAGGCAGGGCATTTGCCTTATATGAGGCCCATTGGGCTCCCTCTTCTGCAGGAAGACGCTGAGGCACCCCGCACAAAATCCAGGAGCAAGGTCAGGGATCCCCTTCTGTCCCAGTGGATCGGCTGACAGAGAAGATGTAAGAATCCGGTGAAGTTTCAAAATGCTTTACTTAACACAGGTTCAGGCATACAAATCAGCATTAGGAAAAAGCCCGTGCCTTAGTGTTCCTGGCTAGGCCCAGGCCACGTGTAGGCCAAGATGGCGGCCACCACATTATAAGGCCCTGTAGAGAGGAGACAGAGACAAAGCACCAGCAGAAAGGGGGAAAGAGAGGGTGCTGGAGAGAGAGCATAAGAAAGGAAGCAGGCTAGTTTTATATCCCTGGAAATGCTGACCTCCCACATGAATGGAAAGCCATCAGGGTCAAATTCCCTCAGGTAATTTCTCCCAGGACCTAACCTAGGCCCTTTGAGATGTTAATGTTGCCAAGCCAAGATCTGCCTAGGAAATGTCTTTGCAGGGTAGAGAGGAGTTTCTGAGATGAACTGTATCTCAGAATACAGAGGCAAGCATCTTGTACCAAAAAATATACTATAGCCAGTTAAATATTTCTCCAAGCCTTCATAAGAGCCTTGTCCTTGTTTTATGGTTGTTCTGTGCGTTAGCTTTGAGTTATCAGAGAGCCATGCTTGCTTGCTTGCTTGGAGGCAAACAGCATTTCTCTCTTGTCTAATAACTTAGAGATCCAACGTGACCAGGCAAATATACTGGTAAGATCTAGCTAGTCCCAAGATGATCGTGGCAGCATGAGGGAATATTTATATCAGCCAGTATAGAATACATGATCAGATAAACTGCCACATTCAAACTGTCCTCCTTCTATATGCAAAGTGACCTAAAGGAGGCAACTCCAGGCCAGATACAATAGCTCTGGGCAGGTGTACCACGACACTCTTCAGCATCCAGAGTGATCCCAGAGTGCACAGCCATGAATAAGCCTGATTACTACTGGGTGTGGATCTGCTATTATTATTCCTTTAGGCCCGTTTCCAACTTTTTGGGGATCACTAACCTCAAGTTTAAGGGATCAGAGCCCCTGCTTTCAGAAAAGCTCATTAATTTTCCGAGACATTGGAGAAGACAGCCATGGTCAGTAAAAGGAAGTGGGTAGGCAGGTGACGATCCCAGCAGGCACACTCTCTAGCTCCTTATTAGTAAAAACAACCAAAAGAAAACTAAGTTCAAACTTTTGAAAACTCAACACACTATTCTGGCAAGGACAACTGTCTTCTTTAATTCCCGAAGTTTAACCCTTACCATAAACCTTTGCAGGTTTTGTAGATGAGCCTCAGGGACTAACACATTCAGGGAACTTAATATTCATTCTGGCACAGGTGCCACATACTAAAACTTGTGCATTCCTGTTTCCTTTTACTATAAAAGTCATTTCTTGTGGGGCCACAAAAATAGTTCAATGATCAGAGTTCTGGTTTTGATGTAGGAGGTTCAGGTTTGATCCTGGTACTGCACAGTCCCCTTAGCACCTCTAGGACTGACACCTAATCCCTGTGCTATGAGTACTTAGTGTTCCAATGAATGTGACTCCCAAATGAATCGAATACATGCAAAAAACTTTGTGACCAAGCAGACAAGATGCATACCATAAAGATATGCATCTAGGGTAAAAGCAACAAGTGCTGGCATGGATGCGGGAAAGGGGACTCTCATACATTGTTGGTGGGAATGTCGACTTGTACAACCTTTCTGGAAAACAACATGGACATTCCTCCAAAGACTAGAAAATTGAGCTCCCCTTTGACCCAGCCATACCACTCCTGGGAATATACCCTGGGAAGCCAAAAACACACAGCGGAAACACAATCCACACTTTTATTTTCATAGCAGCACTGTTCACAGTAGCCAGAACCTGGAAACAACCAGTATGCCCGAGAACTGATGACTGGATAAAGAAACTGTGGTACATCTACACAATGGAATACTATGCAGCTGGCAGGAAAAATGAAGTTATGAAATTTGCCTATAAATGGATGCACATGGAAAGAATCATGTTGAGTGAAATTAGTCAGAAGGAAAGAGAGACATAGAATGACTGCATTTATTTGCATGACATAAATATACCAGGTGATCTTACCAAAAGTGGAAATTACCACAAGCGCGTGGGAGTCAGAGGTTAGGTAAGATAGAGAAGGGAACATGTGTGAATAAATGTCAAAAGGTCTGATACCAACATAGAACTGAGCATTAAATACAGACAAAAAAAATGCAAATGATGGCTTCTAAGTGTATGTAACCCACAATGTGTGGTAGAAGGAGGAGAGAGAGAGGAGAGAGAGGAGATAAAGAACCTGCCATTTAGGCAGGATGTGGGAGGGGGGGAATTGGGGACATGGGTGGTGGTTGAGGGGCACTGGTGGAGGCGGGGTGCTGGAACACTGTGTGACCGAAACCCCCAAATGTGAACAACTTTGTAATTGTGTATCTCACGGTGGTATAATAAAATGTTAAAAAAAATAAATTTAAAAAAAAGGAAAAAAAAAGAAATTATATATGGAAATATAAATAAAAATATAGTGAGTATAAAGATTATAAAACATTTATAGGAAGCTTTTCAATAGTATATTATATAATTTTTTTCTTGTTTTTTTAGGGCCATTTATAGCAGTACTCAGTTTTTATTCTATACTCTGTTCTTAGGGATTACTCCTCCCGGGGCTTGGAGGCGGTGCCAGGAATTGAACTAGAATTGACCGCATGCAAGGCCTAGTATCTGTACTAACTCTCTAAGTTTGCAATTAGTGGGCATATTATTACATGTTCTCATAATATTAACATGACTTATAATTGAGACTCATTAATTATTAATTTTATATGTTTTCCTTACATGTTTGTGTAAGTATATGAAAATAAACAAGAGAGAAAATAAGTATGTTCATGATTTTATGTTTGTGGTATCTATAAAACTATCTCACGCATAATCTGAAGGCTTGTTTTGTTATTTCATTGTTATTTTATATTATATGTAATAAGATAAAATTTTTCTAGATAGCAATTAATTGCAGGTAATTTCATGATAATTTTTAATAAAAAGTTAATATTCTATGAAAAAAAATGTTCCACAGAAACTTTGACAAGGAAGAAATTTGAATGGCCAAAAGAGATATGAAAAAAAAGCTCATCATCACTAATCATCAGAAAATGCAAATCAAAACAAAAATGAGATATCATCTCACACCACAGAGACTGGCACATATCCAAAAGAGCAAGAACAAGAAGTGTTGGCGTGGATGCGGGGAAAGGGGGACTCTCATCCATTGTTGGTGGGAATGTCAACTGGTACAGCCTTTTTGGAAAACAAAGACTAGAAATTGAGCTCCCATTTGACCTAGCCATACTACTCCTGGGAATATACCCTGGGAAGCCAGAAACGCACAGAAGAAAAAACCATATGCACTTTTATCTTTAGAGCAGCACTATTCACAATAGCCAGAATCTGGAAACAACCAAGGTGCCTGAGAACTGATGACTGGATAAAGAATCTTTGGTACAACTACACAATGGAATACTATGCAGCTGTTAGGAAAAATGAAGTTATAAAACTTGCCTATAAATAATGGACATGGAGAGGATCATATGGAGTGAAATTAGCCAGAGGAAAAAAGATAGATATAGAATGACTGCATTTATTTGCATGACATATATATACATATATGTATATATACACATATATACATACATACATACATACATAATATGATACCAATATCCAAGGTCAGTCAAAAAAGGGATCAGGAGGACTTGTCAAAGGTGGAAATTACCACAAACATGTGGGAGTCAGAGGTTAGGTATGACAGAGAAGGGAACAATGCGCTAATAATTGTCAACAGTGCTAATACCAACCTAGAACTGAGCACTAAATACAGGCAAAAAGATACATATGATAACTTCTAAATGTATGTATTACAATTCATAATATGTAAGAGAAGAAAAGAAAGAAAAAAAAGAAAGGAAGGAAGGAAGGAAGGAAGGAAGGAAGGAAGGAAGGAAGGAAGGAAGGAAGGAAGGAAGGAAGGAAGGAAGGAAGGAAAGAAAGAAAGAAAGAAAGAAAGAAAGAAAGAAAAGAAAGAAAGAAAGAAAGAAAGAAAAGAAAGAAAGAAAGAAAGAAAGAAAGAAAGAAAGAAAGAAAGAAAGAAAGAAAGAAAAGAAAGGACAAAAGAAAGAAAGAAAGAAAGAAAGAAAGAAAGAAAGAAAGAAAGAAAGAAAGAAAGAAAGAAAAGAAAGAAAGAAAGAAAGAAAGAAAGAAAGAAAGAAAGAAAGAAAGAAAGAAAGAAAGAAAGGACAAAAGAAAGAAAGAAAGAAAGAAAGAAAGAAAGAAAGAAAGAAAGAAAGAAAGAAAGAAAGAAAGAAAGAAAGAAAGAAAGAAAGAAAGAAAGAAAGAAAGAAAGAAAGAAAGAAAGAAAGAAAGAAAGAAAGAAAGAAAGAAAGAAAGAAAGAAAGCAGGAAAGGCAGGCAGGCAGGCAGGCAGGCAGGCAGGAAGGAAGGAAGGAAGGAAGGAAGGAAGGAAGGAAGGAAGGAAGGAAGGAAGGAAGGAAGGAAGGAAGGAAGGAAGGAAGGAAGGAAGGAAGGAAGGAAGGAAGGAAGGAAAATACATGCTCTCAAGTAAATCATGTGTACAAGAGCCTGTGGATAAAGTATAGAGGGAATCGAAAGAGTGACCAAGATATTACAACATGTATGACTGGGTCAAAGCAAGGAATTAAGGAGTATTTGGGACTACAGATCAAGAACATAGAGTGGTCAAAAAAGAGCCATGGTAGAGGGAAAAAAAACATACACAAAGAGTTGAGAAGGATTCTCCTGACTGAAGGGCAGCTGTTGAAAGCTCTGGAGGCAAAACCTGATACCGCTGAGTCTTAGAGTTCAAAGAATTTATCTGCCTGTACATGAGGGTAACTAAGACTAAGGAAGGCACAAGTTTAAGATATCCAAACAGGATTCCAGCACACAGTCACAAAGGTTTGTATGATTCCATGTTTTCAACGTGACATGAGCAGTTCATAGACTCTCAAGTCTGGAGAATTACTTTGACCTTCAAACCTGAATTAATGACAGCCT
This sequence comes from Cryptotis parvus, assembly GCA_021461705.1. Lineage (NCBI taxonomy): Eukaryota > Metazoa > Chordata > Mammalia > Eulipotyphla > Soricidae > Cryptotis > Cryptotis parvus. The sequence goes on along the minus strand of JAJIBD010005629.1, from coordinate 84,584 downwards.
TTGTCTTCCTTTCTTCCTTTTGTTTTCTGTTTGGCTTTTGTTGCTCAGGGTTTACTACTGGCTCTGTGCACAGGAAATCATTCCAGTCATGCTTCAGGGGACAATATAGGGTGCTGGGGCTTGAACCCAAGTTTGCCACATGCAAGGCAAGCCCCCTACCGACTGTACTAGATCTCTGCCCTCAGCTTTTGCTTTATTTATACACCATACTAGTTTTATTTATATTTTATTAAAATGCTGATAAAGCAAAATAAAGAGCCTATTCCTATGCATTTTGATTCCCTGAGTCCACCCAGAAAAAATTAATTCAGAAACTGAATGCAAAAACTGAATGCAATTCACACCTTTCCAGTAGGAAGTTATCATCATTCTTTACCCCTTTCCTATATGTAATGGCACCTTACTGTGATCACAAATGCACCTTTTCTGCCTTTCCTTTCTCTCTCTTTTGACAGGTATTACCAAAAGTTTGTGGTATTGAAACACACAGATAGCTGGGGATTTATGGGTTGAGCAGATTCAGTCATAAGGTTCCTAAAGCTTCTTGCCAGGGACATCTTCAGTCACCATGATCCCGTGAGACCAGATGCATAGTACATCTGTGGTGTATCTACAGTACCTGTGAGATAAAGAAACTTATCTCTAAGGGAAGGAGAGAGGATAGAGAAGCAGAGGGAACTAGTGAAGAGACTTGTAAATCAGCGACAGGAAGTCACAACTTTACAGAAGGTCAGAGGCACCTTTTGATATTGAATAAAGTGGTGAAGTAGGAAAGTAGAAGTGATTACCAATGGTAATGGCACAGAGAAATGTCTAAGACTGTGTTTTCCTAAGAGCTGATTGGTTGTAAGACCTTTTGAAATCAATCATTAAAATTTTTAAATTTAAAATTTTATATGTTTAAAGGAGAATTTAAAAATGAGAAAAAACTACAATAAATTGGCTTGTTTACATATATTCTGTACCATCACTTGTCATCCCGTTGTTCACTGATTTGCTCAAGTGGGCACCAGTAACATCTCAATAAATCCTGTCGCATGCTAGTGTAGCCCAAGGGCATCTGCTCACTCCAGGAACACCAAGAGCTTCAAACCATTCATTTCGGTCATGGGAATGAGGTCTATAATTGCTACTGGTTTTTGGCATATCAAATACGACAAGGGTAGCTTGCCAGGCTCTGCCGTGTAGGTGGTATACTTTCAGTAGTAGATGCTCAGTTCGTGCATTAACTGATGAAGCACGCAGCTACAAAGCGGCTACACGCAATGGGAAGAGATCGGCTTTTCTCTTGGGTGGAGCTGTGATGATCTGTGCAGTCCGCGATATTGAGAATGACTGCCCTCATGGTGTGGAGGTTCCTCTGTTTCCTTGCAAGGCTCTATAGGGATGGCAGGCCAGGGCTAGAACCCACCTTCCCTCCAGGGAGCCTCATGATCAGCTGAGCACAGAGAGAGCCAGTAGCAGCTCTGCCCGGTGTATCTGTGTCTCTGGTTCAAGATTACCTGGGCTTAACATAGGCTTTGCTGTAGGGTGGTGGGACTCTGAGGAGCAGGCTTGGGATTCTACTTGATTCTGTATCATGGCATGAAATATTCTTTCTGTGGATAGCAGGCAAAATATTTTAAAATCAAACACTAGGGGAAAAATAGTAGGCTTAGGATCACCAAAGATTCAGGTGAAGTTAGAAATAATTCACTGGTAGCACAATATTTTTTTGTTCTGACAGTCATGCTGTACACCTGTTCTGAGTTAGAGGCAGAAATTAAATTGAAAGGCTTCTGTTAAATGCAATGACTCAGGAAAGAATCCATATATAATAACAGAATTTATCACTTATGCCACTTAATTATGCTAATTAGACTTTTACGGTAATTTGACAGTAATTTAAGAGACAGCTATTCTGCCTGACCACATAATTATGCATTTTATCCTATTAAATTCTTATACCAAAAGATCTTTAAGAAATAGCATGTTTCTCAAGTAAAAATGTTAAAAATAACTTTATTTTAAAACCACCCACATCTCTATGATTTATAATAGGAACAAGGCAGAAACAAAAGAAAACAAAACTCAACCTGATGAAACCTCATTCTAATTAAATACTCTAATAATGAAAAAGTATTCAAATTTTTCTTAGAAAGGACTCCTCCACCATCAATAAGAAGATCTATAAAAGAAATGCTCTTACCATCCACTGTCAGTCATTTGGGAGATGCCCCCATTATATATCCCAGAGAATTAAAAATTGAAACACTCAAAAAATTAACAGCATATCATTGTCTTTTATCACTTGTATCACTTGTATCACTTGATCATCGATTTGCTCGAGTGGGCACCAATAACATCTCCATACGTCCTGTCACATGCTAGTGTAGCCCAAGGGCATCTGCTCACTCCAGGAACACAAAGAGCCTCAAACCAATTCCATCAGGTCATGGGAATGAGGTCTATAATTGTTACTGGTATTTGGCATATCAAATATGACATGGGTAGCTTGCCAGGCTCTGCCGTGCGGATGGGATACTCTTGTAGTTGTCTCTAATCTCATGCATTTATTGATGAACTGCGCAGCCACAAAGCAGCTGTGCGAGCCGGGCTTGTGATCAACTCTTCTGCTGGGTGGAGCTCTGACAAGATGGAGAGTCTGGATGTGAAAAATGGCGACCCTCATGGTGTGGGGGTTCTTCTGGCTTCTTGTGAGGCACTGCTGGGGTGGCAGGCCAGGGCTAGAACCCACCATCCCTCCCAGGTGCCTCATGATCAGCTGAGCATAGGGATAGCCAGTAGCAGCGCTGCTCCGTGTATGTGAGTCTCTGGATCAGGCATAGCTGGGTTGGGCTTGAAAACTACCAATGTAGGGTGGGTCTCTGATGAGGGGTCTTGTCATCAGCTCTTCTGCTGGGTGGAACTCTGACGAGTGGAGAGTCCAGATGTGGAAAATGGCGGCCCTCATGTTGCGGGGTTCCCTGGCTTCTTGTTAGGCTGTGCTGGGGTGGCGGGCTAGAACCTGCCTTCCCTCTCCGGCACCTCGTGATCAGCTGGGAACAGGGAGAGCCGAGAGCAGCTCTGCCCCACGTATGTGAGTCTCTAGATCAGGCATACCTGGGATGGGCTGGAAAAAGACTGCTGTAGGGTGACCTCTGAGAACTACCTACCTGGTCTTGAACTCGGCTGCTCTGTTGTGTGGGGCTCTGGTGAGCCAGGCTTGAGATCAGCTGCTCTCTTGAGTCAGGCTCTGATGAACTGTGGAGTCTGGACCTTGAAAATGGCAGCAATTATAGTGTTTTTTTACAAAAACCTTTTTACTTTGTAAATCATAGTGTTTCAATAAAAAAGGGGGAAAACAACTCAGGTTGGAGAGATAGTACAGTGGATAGATGTTGGATTACCCTTTGTTTACAAACCTCTGTCTCCAACTTGTCAGCCCTGTGTTTCATATTGTAAATGAAAGGTTGTTTCTCTCTGTTCTAGTATGTCCTTTACATATTCTTATGCTAGAACAAGGGATTTTTGTATAGGCACAGGAAGACAGTTAAGGTTCTGCATTTGTGATATAGGAGTTAATTAACTCTGAATTAGTTACTCCTAAGCATCATTTATATTTTCTAACTTAAAAACTCAGTTGCTCTTAGATTTATTTTAATTCCTTAGACCCCCAAAGAGAGGGTCCCATTGTGGGACTGGATGTACCTAGGGCAAGCCATGAGTAAGCTACCCTGGCCTCCACATGGGATGGACTAAATTTCTTGAGCAATATCATAAGCTAAGAACAAGGTCATGGAACAAACTCTATCATGACCCAAAGATAAGCAACTAAAAGGACCCTGTGGGAAATAGGAACAAAACCACCTGGTGAGAGGAATGTAGTATGGTCCACATGGCAAGATGTCCCCAGGAATGGTCACTCTATAAATTTAGTCATGGGTGTAGATAAATGTATGTCTCTCTTACTGTGTTTATACAAAATGACTAGAAATATTATTAAGATGATTACTAACTAGGGAAAGGAGAAAACAACAGGCAGAATTCGCCCTTCTCCTAGGGCTATAGCCCCTGACAAAATCCGTTCCTAGGGGAGGTCTCTGGAAAGAAGAACTTTGTCTCACCTTATTGTTTCAGGATTAAGGTCCATTGCTTCTTGTAACCTCTTCCCCCAACCTTTTGTAAAGTATATCACTATATCACTGTCTTCCCATTGTTCATCGATTTGCTCAGTGGGCACTAGTAACATCTCCATTAGTCCTGTCACAAGCAAGTGCAACCCAAGGGCATCTACTTGTTACAGGGACAGGAGGAGCCCGAAACCATTCTTCAGGTTATGGAACTGAGGTCCATAATAGTTACTAGTCTTTGGCATAAAAAGTAAATAAAACATGGTAGCTTGCCAGGCTTTACCGTGTAGGTGGTATAGTCTCAGTAGAAGGCTCTCAACTCGAGCAGTTACTGATGAAACTTAAAGGGGGAAGATCAGGTTTTCTCTTGGACGGAGCTCTGAGGAACTATGGAGTCTGGATGTTGAGAATGACTAACTGATGTGTGGTTGGCTCTGGCTTCTTGCCAGGCTTACTGGTATCATTTAAAACATGTCTATAACTGTTTACTATGTATAAATGTGAAAGAAATTGGGAAGAACCTTAAGCAAAATTCAGTATCCTATAAAAATATCACGCTGGGACATGTGGGTCTGGCGTGGGTGGGTCTCTCTCTTCCAGAGCAACTGGCATGAGGCCGAGTAAAGGGCAGGGCCCAAAACTCCACTCCGAGTCTAGCCAGCATGGTCTCTTCCCCGCTCATGAGAGCTAACCCTTGGAGCAATGTTGGACTCAGCCAGGGGATGGCCAAGTCCCTTACCGGGAGGTCAGCTCTGTGGGTTGCTTCCACATGGGGCCGGCCAAGCAGCACAGCTGTGGGTCTGAAGTGGATGGGTCTGGATCTCTTCCAGGGTTGCAAATTAGCTGAGTCTGGCGTGGGTGGGTCTCTCTCTTCCAGGGCAATTGGCATGGAAGTAAAGGAAAGGGCAGGGCCCAAAACTCCACTCCGAGTCTGGCCAGCATGGTCTCTCCCCGCTCATGAGAGCAAACCCTTGGAGCAATGTTGGACTCGGCCAGGGGATGGCCGAGCCCCTTACGGGAGGTCAACTCCATGGGTTACTTCCACATGGGGCTGGTCGAGCAGCGTAGCTGTGGGTCTGAAGTGGATGGATCTGGGTCTCCTCCGGGTTGCAAATTAGGTGAGTCTGGCGTGGGTGGGTCTCTCTCTTCCAGGGCAACTGGCATGGAGGTGGAGGAAAGGGCAGGGCCCAAAACTCCACTCCGAGTAAAGTATATATCTCTAGCAAACTCGACTTGACTTGGTGGTATGTGTGGAGTAAGGTGGAGTGAAGCGGAGTGAGTGAGGAAAGATTAAAGGAAAGAGCTTTAGACTTTCAAAGTCGTGGTCTTGTTCCTTCGTCCATTGGTTGGAGGTAACGGTCATCAACCCCACATGTGGCTGGAAAGCTGCTGAACTTCCGTATCTTTTGGAGACCCTGCTGAGCCCCAACAGATAGAGAACTTGCCTTGCATGCTACCAACCTGGGTTGACTCTCTGGCATCCCATATGGTTCTCATGCATCTCCAGGAGTAATTCTTGATACAGAGCCAAAAGGAACCACTGAGCATTGCCAGAGTTGGAATTGAGCCCTAACTCCACTGCCAGAATATTGACTTGCTTGACCAAAGCTTCTATTCCTTTAGTTGACTACCAACTAAAAGGTAATCAACTGAAGTACCAAAATCCCCATGGAAGTTCACAATCCTTGGATATCATTCACTGCCTCTAGGGCCTGAATCACTCCCACAGGAATGAACTACAAAGATTCACCCCAAGAACAGAAACAATGGAGAGGCTATGGAAAAGACCACTAAGTCCAAGAAGCAAAGAAGAATCTATCTGCATCACTCAGTTTAGAACCTCTCAGAAAAGATCTTAGGTGCACCATGAAGCAAATGTTTAATTAGCTTAAAGAAACAATGGTACAGGTACAAGAAAGTATAAGGACAGAAATGAGAAAACTACAATTAAAAATGACAAAACTGAAGTGTATAGTAGATGACTTAAAAATCTCAACAGAAGACCTCAATAGCAGAGTAATAATCGCTGAGGAAAAAATTATAGTTGAGTCGTAATCTATTATAAACAAACGCATACATATGTTATATATGTGTCTGTCTGCTTTGTGTGTGTATACCACATCTTTGTCCATTTAACCGTGCACTTCTGTTGTTAAGAATTATTGGACATTTTGAACACCTGCTGCCATGAACATAGGGGTGCAAATATTTGAGAATTAATGCTTTTGTATCCTTCAGTTAAATGTCCAGATGTGGGATGTAAAATGTTTGCCTTTTTAAAAATTTCTCCCTTGATGCTAACACTGCTAGTGGTCTGGATCAATAATGGTGGGGGCCATCTGCCTTGCATTCAGCCAACCTAGGTTTGATAACTGGCACCCCAGATGGTCTCCCAAGCCCACCAGTGAATGAACCCTGAATGTAGAGCCAGGCATAAGTCCTCAGCAGTACCAGGTGTGCCACCCACCAAAAAAAAAAAGAAGGAAAGAAATATATTTAAGCATTGGTTTACTTCATGGCATATCAGTAAGTCTGTATAATAATGACCACTGTCTCTTCCTAGGTAGTAGAAAAGAAATGGTAAAAACCATAAACCTTTAGTTCTTTGCTCAGCAGACTTCTGTGGGGTGCTCGGAATCAAGTACCACCAGGAGTGATCTCTAAGCGCAAAGCCAGAAGTAAGTCCTGAGAATCACTGGGTATGGTCCAAAAAAGGAAAAGGAAAAAAGAAACTGACTGGTGCTAACAACTACTGTTAATATATCTTCTAGGTCAACTGACAGGTTAATGATATTGGCTGGTGTTACTGAAGGCAGACAGATTTTCAACTTGAATAGTTAAGAGGGACTACAGCTAAATCTAAGAGACTGATGGAAAGGAACTGCAGGGGAATGGGAAATGAAACCACTGACAAGAAGAGATGTAGAAGAGAAGGTATCTTCTTATAATATTAACTCTAGATATATTGGCCATCATACCAAAGAAGCATAGCTAGGTTAATATTAATCAATAGTGACCCTGTTTCATTTGGAGAGATGAAAAGTAATAGGCTCAATGAAATAATAGTGAACTGAAAAATTGGTGCTGTTAAAACATGGCCTTTGAAATTGTTCAACCAAATGAACAAGAAAAACCAGTGGTGGTGTGGATGAGGGAAGAAAGGGACTCTAATTCATTGCTCGTGGGAATGCCAACTGGTTGAGCCCTTTAGGAAAACAATATTGACATTCCTCCAAAAACTAGAAAATTGAGCTCCCATCTGACCCAGCAATACCACTCACAGAAATACCATCCGCACTTCTATGTTCACCTCAGCACTATTCACAATAGCCAAAACCTGGAAACAACCTGAGTGCCCAAGAAGAGACAACTGGATAAAGAAACTATGGTACATATACAATGGAATTCTATGCAGCTGTTAGAAAAAAAATGAAGTCATGAAGTTTGCCTATAAATGGATGGACATGGAAAGTATCATGTTGTGTAAAACAAGTCAGAAGGAGAAGGACAAATACAAATGACTGCATTCATTTGTGGCATATTAAAAAATAGTTTGAGATTAATATCCACAACCAGGGAAAACAGGGGACAGTAGAACTTGCCAATGGTTGGTATCTACCACAAATGCATGTGAGGCAGAGAGTAGGTAAGATAGATAAGGGACCAGTTTGACAATAATAGTTTTGGAAATAGTAATGCTAGACTAGAACTGAGTATTGAAAGTAGGTAAAGGGATATGTGTAAAAGCCTTTCAATGTTTTTATTGCAAACAATGCAGTAAAGGAGAGAGAGAGAGAGAGAACACAGAGAGAGATGAAATTGTTTAAAATCCTCCTAATGAGATGCACACATTTTCAAAAATTTTCAAAAACATTTCATTCTTAGAGAAACGCAACAGTGGGGGGAGAAAGGACTGCAATAATTTTATCTCAAGAAAGTTGTTCTAGAAACCTGTAATATGGCTATTACCTAAGGAGTTATCTCTAAAAATAGCTTAATTTTCTAAAGCCATTTATGATATAGAAGAAAACAGTTTTACCCTTACATACTAATTCCACTCAAATTCAGATGTAGACCTCACATGTCATCAGGAAAAAGACCAAAAATCAGGCACATAAAAGGGGCTTTTATTTATTTACTTATTTATTTATGTATGTATTTATTTATTTATTCATTCTTTCATTCATTCATTCTTTCATTCATTCATTCGTTCATTCATGCATTTATTTATTTGTTTGTTTGTTTGTTTGCTTTATGGGTCACACCCAGCAATGCTCAGGGGTTACTCCTGGGCTTTGGTGGTGCTCAGGGGACCATATGGAATGCCAGGGATTGAACCCGGTGGGCCGCATGCAAGGCAAATGCCCTACCCACTGTACTATAGCTCCAGCCCGAAGGGGCTTATATTTAAAGGGAAGGAGAAAGAAAAAGTGTCCAGATCAACTCCCGTGCCTAGAGATCAAGAGGACATCAGGTGTGGCTTGATGGCCACCTCGTGGGGCTGGCAGGGCTCAGGTCCACGGAGTGCAGGGGCTCATTGCAGGCTTTATCAGTCCTCAGCCTGCCCAGCGGGTTCCAGAGAGGCAGAGGTGGGCCAGAAGAAAGTGACCATCTCTCTCCTTCCCATCTCACATAAGCAACGGGGGCAGGGGGATACTGGGGGGAAGCACCTACATTAATTTCACTCCCACAACGCTGTACAGGTTTCCCTCTTTCAACACCCTCTCCAACATTTGCCTTTTGTCATTTGAGTATATTAACAATCTTTTTGTTTTGTTTTGTTGTTGCCTTGGGCTTCCCAACCAGTGCTCTGGGGACCTTAGTGGTCCACAGCCCAGTAATACATATATAGCCAATTGGACCCAGAGTTCAGTGTGATGGCCTGAAGATGTAGAGCTGTTTGGGGTCTGTGGTGCCAAGGATTTCCTGGGCCCACCCAACAGTACCCAGAGGCATGCAGGTTATATGTCCTGGGGGCCCAGGACACTCAGGATATCATTTCTTTAGTTTTTCTATACACAACCTCTTTTTCCCAAGAAATGCAACCCAGAAAAGCAGCATCAGAAACACTCCCAATTCATTATGAAGCAGAGTTTGAATTCATCTTTGGTTGCTACACACCCAAAAGCTTTTTAGTGTTGCACTTTGCATATGTGATGTCCACACTTTTACACAATGCAGATGGGGAGAACCCAGAGTTTTAAAAGCTCTACCTGACACAATAATAGATCCTAGAGCAGCTGTAACTATTTTTCAAACTGCTTTAAACTACTATATTGGAAGCAGTTCTTTAACTTCCACTTGAATAAGATGAAGCAGAAAAAAGTTAACCAACTTCCTTTACATTTGTTTTAAGTACACCAGGCTCTTCTTCAGGAGCTGTGGGCACCCTCTCTAGCAACACAGGCACATGTCCAGTGTCCGTAACCAACTGTACACCTAATTCAGAATATAGTAGTACTGGTACAAACACAGAATCAAAACTCCTTGGGACTTTCTTAACTCTTTTTTATATTTATGGAGATTGATAATAGGAGCAATGAACCATCCCCTTTCACTTAAAGACTTTTTTTTGCACACTTTGTTGTATAAGTATTAGTCTTCAATGTCCCAGCAAGACTATGAACTTCCACATACAGGCAGGAAAAACTTGAAACTCAGAAAAAATCAGATGCTAAGCTGTCGGGACGCAGCCGGGTCCCCAACAGTGCCAGGAAGCGAAGTTCGCTTCTACCTCCGAAGCCAGCGGGAATGGATGAAGACTCAAGAATCCGATGCAGTTTTAAAAAGCTTTACTTATCACAGGTTCAGGCATACAAATCAGCAATAGGAAAAACCGGTGCTTAGAATTTCTGGCTAGAACCCCAGCCACATGTAGGCCAAGATGGCGGCCACCACGTGTAAAGGCCCTGTAAAGAAGAAACAAAGACAAGACTCCCAAGAAGGGTGCGAGCTCACAAAGAGAGAGCCCAAAAAGAGGAGCAAGCGCAAAAAGAAAGGAAGCAGGCTGGTTTTATACCCCTGCAACTCAGTACTCCCACTATTATGGGAAGCAGGAAGGGTCAAATGCCCTTAGGTAATTTCTCCCAGCACCTCACCTAGGCCCTATTATGTGCTAATGTTTTGAGCCAAGATCTGCCTGGAAATGCCTTTATAGGGTAGAGAAGGGGGTTTCTGAGATGGCATGTCTCTGTATCAAAGACTAATACTAATGCCAGTTACATATTTCTCCAAGCCTTCACAAGAGTCTCGTCTACTTTACGGTAGTTTTGTATTTTAGTTGCCTTTGAGTTATCAGGGGAGCCATGCTTGCTTGCTTGCTTGTTTAGAGGCAAACAGCATTTCTCTCTGGTCTTAGAGATCCAACGTGGCCAGGCAAATATGCTGGTAAGATCTATCTAGTCCCACGATGATTGTGGTAGCATGAGAGACTATTTATACCAGCCAGTACAGAATTCATGGTCAGATAAACTGCCACATTTAGCCTACCCCCTATCTACGAAGTGACCTGCAGGAGGCAATTCAGGGCAGATGCAGAAGCTCTTAGAGGAGTCCTGCAACAGTAAGTTTAAGTTAGCAAACTAGGTAGTGGAGTCTTGGCTTGGGGCACGAGTCACATTTCAAGCTCAGGATACAAAAAGTTCTTTTATTTCTTAAATAAGGACCTGACTTAATGACCAGTTAGCATACGGGTTTGGTCCAATAATAATATAGATCAGAGAATCCTGCAGAGACATGACTTGGCCAGCAATTCATTAATTATAAGAATTCAGTGATGATTGCATTATTAAACCACTTTAGCAGAACAGGTATAACACTTCCATATATCCTAGGCATTTTTCCATATCCATCTTGCTAGTCTATGGCAGTAACAATTTGGTAGACTTGCTAGTCTACCAGTAACAATTATAGACCTCATTCCCATGACCTGATGGAATAGTTTGAGGCTCTTTATGTTCCTGGAGCAAGCAGATGCCCTTGGGCTCTACTAGCATGAGACAGGACATATGGAGATGTTACTGGTGCCTGCTCGAGCAAATCGATGATGAACGGAAGACAGTGATACAGTGATAGTCTACAGCAGGACTTTTTCTCACTCAGTCCTCTGCTCCTATTCACTAACCTCTGCTTGGATAATCAGTTTTCAGACTCAACCTCTGACACTCACAAAACTGACTGGAACTCTTAGAAGCTACCACAAGCCCAACTGGAATGGGATCTAAGTTGTATCCTGTATCCCTGAAATTTGTCCTCTCTTCAACAATCAAAGACATAAAATGAACACATGCTTATGTACCAGCATGTTCTTGGAGTCTAGCTGAACCCCACTTCCTTCACTCCATCTAGAGATCTGACATCTTTTCCCCCTTTTGAACTGAAACACCGTGATTTACAGAGTAAAAAGGTTTTCATAATATTCTTGATAGAAAGCTTCATATTTCAACACCACTCCTACCACCAGGGTGTTCACACCATCAAAGACCTTCATTTCCCACCAACCCCAAATTCCCCCACCTGCTCCCTCAGCTGGCACTAATTATATTGACCATTAAGTGTTGCAGGACACCTAAAAGCCTAGGCCTCTGCATCTGCCCTGGATTGCCTCCTGCCAGTCACTTCATAGATAGGGGATAGTCTGAATGTGGCAGTCTTATCTGACCATGTATTCTGTACTAGCTGGTATAAATATTCTCTCATGCTACCACAATCATTGTGGGACTAGCTAGATCTTACCAGCATATTTGCCTGGCCACGTTGGATCCCTAAGTAATTAGACCAGAGAGAAATGCTGTTTGCCTCCAAGCAAGCAAGCATGGCTCCCTGATAACTCAAAGGCAATTAAAATACAAAACTACAGTGAAGTAGACGAGACTTTTGTGAAGCTTGGAGAACTATTTAACTGGCATTAGTATTAGTCTTTGGTACAGAGACATGCCATCTCAGAAACCCCCTTCTCTACCCTATAAAGGCTTTTCCAGGCAGATCTTGGCTCAAGGCATTAGCATATAAAAGACATTAGGTGAGGTGCTGGAGGAAATTACCTGAGGGTATTTGACCCTCCCTGCCAGGAGAAGTTACATTTAGCTTACAGCTCCTCCCAGCTCTGCTAGGAGACTTTGAATTAGCTCTGGGTCCTTGTATACAGCCAGAAAGTCTCCTGAAGTTGCTACATTTCTATAGAGCTATTTTCCTGTTTTTATCTCAAGATAGCCCAGCCCATTCTGGGCTGGGCTGGAGGTTTGGGTGGATTTCTAGCTATAAAATAAGCTGCCAGAAGAAAGAAGCTCTCTCTTTTTTTCCCCTTTTTTGCCATTTTGGCTTTCCTTGGTGTTTTGCTTCTCTGTCCTCTCCATTCTCTGTTGAGCCTCAACACGTGGTGGCAGCCATCTTGGCCTACACCTGGCAAGGGCCTAGCTGGGAACCCAGAATCCGGAGGTTTTCCTGCTCTTGGATTGTATATTGGAACCTGTGATAGTAAAGCCCTTTTAAAACTGCATCTTACAGTCATGGAGGTGCTGAACAAGTCAGTTGCATTCTTCATCGATGTCGTCAATGATGGCATATTCCCATGTTGCCGCAATTGTGCCAAAGAGCTCCAAGTTGGTGGTTATTCTGTGAGTTCTGTTCTTAAATTATGCAGCCCTTTCTCCCCATTCTGTGAAGTAGAATTTTGCACAAAGGAGACAGTGGTCGATCCTGTTTTGAATTTTGGGATGACTGCAACACCGGTCATGCAAAACCATTGACTGAATATGATGAGGTCAATTTCATGGTGGAACTGTTCCAGTACAGTTCCACAATGAAATGGTGGACAGATCCACAATGAAATGTTATTTTAAATCCATTCCCCCCTATTGTTGGTTATGGGAAAATCTGGCCAAATTCTGTTCTTGAATTTAATTTCTGAGTTTCTAGAATGTGATTGGTTGCTACTAGTTTGATGTAGAAACCATCAGGTAGAACCAGATGGCAGCTCTGCCCCATGTGTCTGTGTCTCTGCATCATGGCCGACAACCCGTATGCAGTCCGTGGTGGGTCCCTCAGGCCTCCCGGATAGAACAGAGGCAGAGGTAAGGAACCCCAGCTCCATCTCCACTGAAGCCCGGTGACTTTAGCTGCCGAGACCCTCATACCTGGGCTTGAAATCAGCTGCTCTGTTGCATGAGGCTCTGCTTAGCTGGGCTTGAAATCAGTTTCTCTCTTGGGTTGTGCTCTGATGAGCTATGGAGTCTGGATGCTGAAAATGGCTGTGATTATGGTGAGCACGTTTTCTCTGGCTGCTTCAATTCCCTACTGGGTGGCGGGCCAGCACCAGAATCTGTCCTCTGTCCTGGGTGCCTCATGGTCAGCTGAGCCAAGGGAGAGAGGGATGTTAGCGGTCCCCGGGTGTCTGGGACTCTGTATATTGGCCGACAGCTGATCTGACATCTTATCTAGTTGTGTTTGTCTGACACAGCTTGTCACCTTCCCTCCTCTCTCAAATATGCATACACCCCGCATCACAGTAAAGCCTTTTTTTAGGAAGATCTTCCAAATAATTGGGAGATTTCCTTTCAATCATTCCCTTGACCATTTCAGAGTGTAAGATTTTTTTTTCTTTACACATAACATTAATACTGTTTCTGTTCTATTTCCCAGTTGAGTCAAAGGTAGCTCAGGCAGTTAGCCCACATTTTACACCTTCTCTGCCCTCCCTCCAACCATCAGAACTAGAATCATTGATAAGCTAAATTTCATCAGTCATTAATAAAATCATCATCACTGAAAAATAAGAGCTTACCCACTTAATATAAAACCCTAACAACTATTGCAAATGAAAAACTTTACTTTGTGATTAGGAATTGCTTAAACCACCCATTAATTTTTTAAGCATCATCTAGAAATATTCTAAATACAGGACTTCAGAGGAGACAAACATCAGCAAAGAAAGACTTATTTGCAAAAGCCAATGTTCAGACTCAACAGTATCCTGATTGACTAGCAAATAATACAAGAAATGAACTATCAGCATTAACGGACATTATCTGTAATGGGAGAGTCCTTGGAGGTGAAAACACAGGAAAGGAGAGGAAGCAAAGGACAAAAGAAGTATGAAACAGTGATGAAAGCAGTGAAACAGTGGGTGGATACACATTTCACAGAAAACAAGGATGAGAAAACAAAGTACAGCAGCACTCAAAGAGAGACAGGCATACTCGTGGCTCACTGGAGTCCATAAACTCCAACAAGGAAGGTTGTGTTTTTGTTTTGTTTTCCTTGAGATTTGGGCCTGCAAACTTTCCAGGTGGGGAGTCCTCTGATTATAGTGTCTACAGTGGGAACCCAGAAATCAATAAATACTTTCCTTTAAAATTTTTAAGGGGCTGGAGCGATAGTCCAGCGGGTAGGGCATTTGCCTTGCAAGCAGCCGACCCGGGTTCGATCCCCGGCATCCCCATATGGTCCCCTGAGCACTGCCAGTAATTCCTGAGTGCAGAGTCAGGAGTAATCCCTGAGCATTGCCAGGTGTGACCCAAAAAGCAAATAAATAAATAAATAAATAAATAAAAGGTTTAATCTGAATAAACAATGATTATGTAGTTAAACTCTTTTTTTTGAATTTAACTACTACAGTTAGTTAACATATCCCAAAGAAGCACTTCCTCCAAATCTTTAGAATTTTTTTTTCATGCTGACATTGAAAAAATTATTAGACTGTGGTAGCTTTCTAAATCTGATAAATGTAGCCAGAGTCTCCAACATACTGTCATTTATTACATTTGATAATGAGGAGCTAAAAGGGCCTTATCTTCCCAACTTACTGCTATTAATTCAGGCTGGAGCTTTGCTAAAAGCATAACTCCTAGATAATAATGTTAATGAATTTAGCACTGCCAAAATGTCAGTAGTTCTTAATTTGGTCAGAAAAGGCCGAATTTATCTAGTTCAGTTGCCCTCAGTTATTTTCAGGGAAATGCAGAGCAGCAATCAGAAGAAATGAATAGTAATAATGATGAGTACCAAGGCAGCAAGAAAACCCACCAACAGACTGATTGTATTTTTTCTTGCATCACTGCAAGATAGAGCTCAGTACCAAAGAATAACTATGTGTTTATAAGCACAATTACAGTTTTGAAATTTTGAAATACATGAAATATAAAAAGCTTAGCTATAGAAGGAATGAGCCTAAGAAAACTTGTCAGAGAGTAGGGCCAGTCAAACAAAACCTGTATCTGTTCGCATCAAATTTCAGGATGTTAAACAGGAAAGGGTATCTGAAGGAGCCACACATATTGCTTTGGTTCCTTAAGCGACTAAAAGCATTGCTTATTCAATGTCTTATTCAATAAAACATTGTCTGATTATATTGTCTTATTCAAGACAAAGTAAGAACAGATTCCTTATTTAGTAATTTCAATTTATCCTTCCTTAAATAACTTAAGTAGACACAGAAGTAATCATTTTAGGAGTAAATAATGAATAGGGAAGTTCACTTTTAGGTCATGGGTTCTAGACAGTCACACATATGGGCATTCACTGAAGCTAACTGCAACAGAATATTGGGAGAGCCATGTGTGCCTGCTTATTAGAAAGGCTAGTCTGAGCTGTTCACTGCTGCAATTCCTAAATTTACACTGGGATAAGTCAAATGCATCAAGTGGTAAGTTAATTTGCCATTTAAAAAGAAGAATCACACAAAAGGAAAGATAAAACAAACACTTGGCCAAGTCGCCTCATAGGGAGCAAATATCTCAGGATCCAAAGAGATCAACACATCTTTGTTAACAACTCTGCAACCAAACCTGTAACAAGTCATGTTCTCGCTGACTCCCTCTGCCTTGTATACAAGGCATGGACACAGAAAATCATGGACACAGAAAATCATGAAAAGCATGGACACAGAAAATCCATGTTCTTGGGTGCAAAGTCCAACCTATCTTTCCAGCTTTCTAGGTAAAGTAGAAGCTACAGTACATAAGATCTCTACTTTAAAAGTTGAAAAACAGAAATGTCAATACTAAATCCCAAGCAAGCTGAGCCTCACATCCGTAAGGGCCACATTGAGCTTCAAGACAGATCAGTGGCTTTTGTTCATTAAAGGATCTGTTTAAAATGTTAAGAAAAATCTTAAATATTTCAATATAAATCTTAAATTTCCCTGGCCTCCCAATCAAACATACAAATTCAAAGTTTATATATATAAATATACATAAATATAAATATATAAATATATATATATAAATCTTAAATATTTCAATATAAATCTTAAATTTCCCTGTCCTCCCAATCAAACATATAAATTCAAAGTTTATGTATATATATATATATATATCACTATCACTATCCTATCACTATCCTCCCGTTGATCATCTATTTGCTAGAGCGGGTACCAGTAATATCTCCATATGTCCTGTCTCATGCTAGTAGAGCCCAAGGGAATCTATTTGCTCCAGGAACATAAAGAGCCTCAAACCATTATACTAGGTCATTGAAATGAACTAATATAATTGTTACTGGTATTTGGCATATCAAATAAAACAGGGCAGCTTGCCAGTCTTGCCATGCAGGTAGCATACCCTTGTAGTCACCTCTAAATATAGCATTTTTAGATGAACCCGCGCCGCTGCAAGCAAGCGCATGAGATGGGCTGTGATAGGCTGTCGCTGGGTGGAGTTCTGATAAGAGGGAAGTCGGATGTGGAAAATGGCGGCCCAATGGAGTGGGAGGTGATCGGGCTTTTTGGCGGCTCTGCTGGGGTGGCGGGCCAGACCCTAGAACCTGCCATTCCTCCCAGGTGCCTCGTGAGAGGCCGGGCACAGGGGAGAGCAAGTAGCAGCTCTGCCCCATGTCGGTAAGTCTCTGGTTCAGCATACCTGGGACCGGATTGAAAAAAAAAAAAAAAACCTTGCAGGGTGGAACTTCGATGAGATGGGCTGTGATAGGCTGTCACTGGGTGGAGTTCTGACGAGAGGGGAAGTCCGGATGTGGAAAATGGCGGCCCAATGGAGTGGGGGGATGGGTCATCAGGCTTGTTGTGTGGCTCTGCTGGGGTGGCAGGGCTGGAGTGATAGCCCAGTGGGTAGGGTGTTTGCCTTGCACCACGGAGGGCCCATGCAGGCCGGGTTCAATCCCCAGCATCCCATATGGTCCCCTGAGCACTGCCAGGAGTAATTCCTGAGCGCAGAGCCAGGAGTAACCCCTGAGCATCACCGGGTTTGACCCAAAAAGAAAAAAAAAAAACACACTCATCCATGGTTAGCATAAAGCTCACTGGCCTCGGGGCATTTGAGAATAGAGCCAGCTCCTAGCACACCTCTCAACATCACCATTTTCCTTAGGAGGCAAAATATCCATCATCAAGTCATTTCTTCAGTGCAGATTTTCAGGAAAGCAATGCGCATCCAGCTGAGCCCTGGCTAGAGGATGCAGCTGCCGGGGACTCACTCTGTGCCCACTGCACCCGGCCAGCCCCCGCCACGGTGCTGTCCAGCTCCTGTCGCGCATGTTTCTTGGGCCATATATATATAAATATATATATATATATATATATATATATCATATATATGATAACTTATCATCTCCTAGAGGAGAATGATATGCTATGATTTGCTATGATTAAAAGATAAGTTTTAGTTAGTTGAGCTAACCATGTTGGGTGGTAGGGGTCAAAGGGAGTGGGAATTGACCTAGAAGGGGCACACTGAGACAGTGGTGGAGAAGGCGGGCACTCTGAGAGGGTGTCCTGTGGTGTTTGGAATGCTGTATGCATGAAATCTTATCATTAACAGTATTGTAAAAGATGTATAAATATGTTTAA
The DNA here is from genome assembly GCA_021461705.1 of Cryptotis parvus. Lineage (NCBI taxonomy): Eukaryota > Metazoa > Chordata > Mammalia > Eulipotyphla > Soricidae > Cryptotis > Cryptotis parvus. Next base: position 66,674 of record JAJIBD010005629.1, on the reverse strand, counting down.
ACCACAGATGAGCCATGAACATAAAGGCCAGAGGACAGAATCCAGACCAATTTGGTCAGAGGAAAGAATGTGGAACATAGAGTTAAATTTACAGAGAAAAATCTCTTTTCAGTGAGGACCCCGGTCCACAGCATTCCCTGGGGCGAGGTGGGGCATCATTTCCGAAGCATTTGAAAAGTGGGTGCACGTGCTTGGTGGAAGCTTTATTCCGAGGAGCCGTGGTACTCCATGTACACAGTGTCGTTGGCCCCTGACATGGAGCTCATTGTGCCAAAAGCGCCGAGACACCTGGCTGGACCTTGAGCCGAACTCTTTGGCCACTACCTCCTCTCTCGGCGTCCAGGTCCGTGGTCGCCAGGACCTCTCTGCAGAAGGCTGCTGCTGATCCTCTTTGGTTGAAACGCCAAGTCTTTCCTCCTCCATGCCGGCGAAGCCGTGATCACCTTAAAGCTATAATCCTGGTCTACCAAGAACCTGCCGCTTGGTTGAGTAAGCCATCTCCTGTGTGTCCTGGGACACCAGCGAATAGAAAAGAAGGTGTTGTACTCCTCGGCGACCATCCCTTTTTTTGGCTCGAGCACTCGGCCAAGCCTCTGGGCCTCCTGCCTCCGGGATCCTCCATGAGACGAGACTGAATGAGAACATTTGCTTCTGGGAGGTCAAGCGACATATCACCCACCTTGAAAATGAAGATAGTGTTGATTTTGGGGTTGTGCTTGAAGTTCTGGAGAATCTGCATCCTTTCTCCTTGGGAAGTAGGGCCGTAGGTGTAGGGTTTATTCAGCCGAATGGCATATTCCCTTCAGGGCGAAGACATTATCAGCAAAGACAATAATCTTGTCATTCCTCCTTTCATGAAACTTGATCAGAAACTGGCAAGCTCTGAACTTGTTGGGGTTCATGGTGTACAGCAAGATTCGTTTCTTAGTTTTGATTGCCATGTATTCCCGGTAGAACTTCGGGAGACATCAGGCACCAAACCTCAGCACACTGGACCTTGGCGATGTAGCCGTTGTTCTGCAGTTCCATCCAGTTGGCTTCATAGAACTTGGGCCCGATCAGAAAATTTAAGTCAGCGATTTTGTCATCTTCCCGGACAAGGGTGGCCATCAAACCCAGCTTGCAGTGGGCCTGCGATGGTCAGCACTCATCGGAACATCTTGGCTGGGATGGTGTGGACTTCGTCTAGGATCATGAGACCCCACTCCTGAGTTTTGAGCCACTCCATGGCGCGCTCGGCCTCCCAGGACCTCTTGGTGGTGTGGCCCAGCATGGAGTAGGTGCTGATGGAGACGGAGTAGCCAATGGGCTTGTCCTTGGCGTCGGAGGTGAAGCGGCAGATCTGGCTGTGGTCGATGGTGGACCACATCTTAAATTGGGCCTTCCACTGCTCCACTGACACTGCTGAGTTGCCCAGCACCAGGAGCGTTTACGGACAGTGCACGCAGCTGTCACACCGACAAGGGACTTTCCAGCACCACACAGAAGAACAATGACTCCAGAGCGTGCACGTCCATTCCCAAACATCTTCTGCAGAGCTTCGTCTCCTGGTACGGTCTAAGGGCGGCTGTGGGTTTCAGATCAATGTTGATGTCAGGGTTCAGAGAATCATTCGGAAGTCATATTCTGCCAAGAGAGGGTACTCCAGGTGGATGCAATGTTTCTGGAGCTCCTCGATCATTTCCTGCTTGACCTCGAAAGAAACCGTCTGTGTCTCTTCTTCCTCTTCCTCATCCTTGTCCATTTGCTCGTAAAAGTCAAACAGGTCTGTGGGGAGATCAGACTTGCCCTGTGGATCTGGCACCCGCGAAGTGGAGGGCCCGATGCTGCCTTCAGCAGTCTTGGCGATAGCTGACTTGCTCGTGAAAGTCTCTGTGATTAGCTCGGTGGCTTCCCCTTCGGCATTTTTAGGCGACATTCGCGGATCACTGGATCCTAGGGGAAGATGCTGGATGACATCCGGGTGGGAGCTTTCAACAAAGTACCTGTTGTGTTTCAGGACCAGCTTGACTTTCCCATAGCTGACAGTATACAGCTTAATGAACTGTGTAATTCCATTGGGGATGCCGGTCTTGCTGGTCTGTAGCCCCACACTGACCGCCGCATACAGGGAGTAGGCGGTGAGCTTAACTACTCGTGCCGTGGGTCGGTCAGCACACCCGGCTCCATAATAGCCACCAGGAAGTCTTGAGCTTTGAGCTTTATTAAAATTTGTATAAATAAGTCTTCTAGTGAATCAATCACTGATTGCTGGAGTCCTGCTTGAACTTAAACTTCCAGATGATCAAGTATGTTTGTAATAAGATAGTGGAAGGAAATATCTGATCTACGACACTTCGTTACATTTCCAAGCATAGACTCACAAGGACATAATACTACTGATTTTACTGCAATGGATCCCTATAGGTATAAGAAATGTTTTGCTTTTCTTTGACATAGTTTCCCATAACTCACAATAGCATGATTGTTATATCTTCTCAAACTGGACAGAACATTAGATTCACACAGTGAATTGGTGAATGCAAAGCATTGTCTACACAACCGATGGTTTCCAAACTCAAATCATAAACAAAAGACTAATAACACCCATAGTCAAGAGGCCTAGCTTTTAAAAAGAAGAGGTTTTTATAATCTGTCACCCTTGCTTTACTACAGAATTGTCTTTTGGTAAAATGGAAAATGAAACTTGGTATAAAGATCAGAAATCAGGTGACCAACAATCTCACATTGCTTAGAACTTCATAGCTTTCCTGTTAGTTATTTAATATTTTTTTACTTAAACAACTGTTATTTTCAACTTCATCTACAGTTGAGTTTAAGCAATATGTCCCAACACCAATGTCAACTCCCTCCTTGAGTGTTCCCATATTCCATCCCCACCCCATTCCCTCCCCAGGTCTGTTACCGGACAGGCCCATTACAAAGCTCTGGTGGTTGCAGCTTAAATCACGGTGTCAGTGTTGCTGGATCTGTGTTTTGGATATAAGACCTGACCCCTAATAGCCCATTGCATCCCTTTCTCTTCTGTCCCACCTTGATTTCTTTCCTTCTCTATCCTCCTCCTCTCTAATCTCTGGGGTCAAGGTTGATCAAGGCATCCCCCTTTACTGCATTTCCTCATCCAGTATTCTATAAAACACAAGATCATCCTGTGTTTCTCTTTCTTCTCTTGGTTTACTGTACTCGACATAATACCTTCCAATTAGGACATCATAGGTCTTGTAGCAAAATTCAGGGCAAAAAAAAAAAGTTGTTTATCTTGATAGAGTTAAGAATGTACATATAATCTTTCAGATTGTAAGGGTGATCTGGATGTGACATCTGTCACCCAATTGATCCCCAGAATTGATTCCACTGATCTGGCTGGTTAGGCAGGTGTCCCCATCCTCCCTCACCACTCTATATGCCTCTCTCCTGAAGTTGCGTGTGCAGTTGAAGAAGACGGCCTTCCCCAAATAGTCAGACCAGTCTTTGGACAAGGGTCTATGAGTAGCTTCACTCCAGGGCTAGAACCTCCAAACAAGCTCCCAAGAATATAGGTGTAATCAAATATTTGTGTACAAATATAGGTGTAACCAAATCATTGTAACAAAGTTAATTTTTTAAAAAATTTTTTTAAAAAATTTTATGGTACTTCACCGTGCAAAATACAATTAAAAAAGATGTTCATGATTGGGTTTCAGTCATACATTTTTTCCAGCACCCATCCCTCCACCAGTGTCTGCAAATTCCTTCCCCCCCATTCCCAGCCTGCCTCTATGGCAGGCTCTTTACCTCTTCTCTCTCTCTCTCTCTCTCTCTCTCTCTCTCTCTCTCTCTCTCTCTCTCTGAATATCTGTCTGTCTGTATGACTGTCTCTCTTTTTCTCTCTCTCCCTCTCTCTCTTCCTTCTATTGAACATTGTGGCTTGCAATACTTACATTTAGAGGTTATCATATATATCCTTTTGCCACTATTCACCCTCCATGCTCAGTTCTAGGCTGATATTATCATTTCCAACAATTATTAGCACATTGTTCCCTTCTCTGTCTTACCTAACCTCTAACTCCCACACACCCAGTTGATCTCATCTTTTGACAAGATCTCCTAATCCATGTTTTGCCTGGTCTTGGATATTGGTATTATACTACAAATATATTATACTATTCAATTTGTAGTATATTACATATACTAAAAAATATAATATGTATATACTTATATCCCACAAAAAATGCAATTATTCTATATCTGTCCTATTCCTTCTGGCTTATTTCACTCAGCATGATCCTCTCCATGTCCATCCATTTATAGGAAAAATTCATAACTTCATTTTTCCTGAAAACTGCATAGTATTCAATTGTGTATTCAACCAGATGCCATTGGGCTACATTGGCTACGTGATAGGGTCCAATGGAAATGTTACTGGCGCCCGCTCGAGCAAATCGATGAATAACGGATTCAAGTGATCAAGTGATCAAGTGATTCAACTGTGTAGATGAAGCAAGGATTCTTTATCCAGTTCTCTGTTCTCAGGAACACTGGTTGTTTCCAGATTCTGACTATTGTGAATAGTGCTGCTATGAATATAAAAGTGGAGATGGTATTTCTGCTGTGTGTTTTCCTTCCCAGGGTATATTCCCAGGAGTAATATGGCTACGTCAAACAGGAGTTCAATTGCTATTTTTTAAGGATTGTCCATATTGTTTTCCAAAAAGGCTGTACAAGTTGGAAATTCCCACGAACAGTGAATGAGAGTCCCTTTTTCCCCACATCCATGCCAACACAGGTTGTTCTTGCTCTTTTGGATGTGTGCCAGTCTCTGTGGTGTGAGATAATAACTCTCTGTGGTTTTGATTCCTCATCTCCCTGATGATTAGTGATGATAAGCATTACTTCTTATGTCTTTGACCATTCAAAGTTCTTCTTTTTGAGGTTTCTGTTATTTTCTTCTCCCCCATTTTTTGATGGAATTGACTTTTTTCTTGTGAAGTTCTACCACTACCTAATATATCATGGATATTAACCCCTATCAGATGGGTATTAGGTAAATATTCTTTCCCACTTTGTGGTCTGTCTTTGTAACTTGCTAACTGTTTTTGTTTTTTGAGGTACAAAAAGCTTTTTAGTTTTATGTAGTCCGGTATGTTTATCTTTGCTTCCAATTGCTTTCTCAGTGGTGTTTCATCTTTGAAGATGCCTTTAGCTTTAATGTTGCAGAGAATTTTTCCAATATTTTCTTTGATGTACTTTTTTAGATTCTGATCTGATCATGAATCCATTTGAACTGACTTTTGTGCATGGTGTTAGACAGAGAGGTCTAAGTTCCTTTTTACACATAGCTGCCCAGTTTTTCAAGCACCACTTGTTGAAGAGGCTTTCCCTTGATCCATTTCATACTTTTTTGCTCCTTTATCAAAGATTAAATGATCATATTTGAGGATAGATGTTGGATGACAGGCTTAGCTAGCTTGGGAGCTCTGCTCACAGCTTAATCTATTTACATGTTCTTAAGCCAAGGTTAATTCTAATGAGATTTCTCTTCGATGTAAACACTGATGGAGGGTGTGGCAGTTACAGAAGTCACCTTGACTCTGAACAACTTCTGACTTATACATCTACTAAGACTTCTATGTTATCTAGATTGGGCACAGTACCTCTTTATACCCACTGCACCCAGTGTGGGACAGTTAGAATTTACCAGGAAACTGCCACCCTGGCTACGTTGAGACTATCATTTAAAATTATAGGAAGGATCATACTAGTTTGCCCTCAAGCAGACAAGCATGACCCTTTCAGTATATAGAGAACAAGAAACTCCAGAATCATTCTGGTACAGATAATAAATAAGAAGACCTTGTGGGTACCATCTAGATTACATGAAGCCTATGAAATTAAGATGTATTACTTTATACCAGCCGCCTCTCTCTCTCTCTCTCTCTCTCTCTCTCTCTCTCTCTCTCTCTCTCTCTCTCTCTCTCTCTCTCTCCCTCCCCCCAGTATTTTACATAAGAGATAATCTCTGAAGAAGGGATTAGTCCTTGGTGGAATCCTTTGTTTATACCTACAATAGAGTGTGACACCACCCATCTACAAGCTGTTTAGGCTTCTTTGTTGACTATACCCTCCCTGTCAACTATTAGGGTTACTTTGGTGCATATAAGGGAACTGACATGAGGCACTCTCCCCTTCCTCTTCTTTTGGGTAGAACTCCTCTCCGGTGAGAACCTCTCTCTTTAGGTGGGAGATTTGGGCTCTCTTGTATGGTCTAAGTTCTGACCAGAGCTAGAGTTCTTTCATTACGTTGGATTGCAGTGTTAGAGCCTTTGCACTATTAAAAGACTTTTTGAAACTATGCCAGACTCGTGAGTTTTCATCCTATCCCCAGTGGCCTTGGAGGTAGAAGAGAACTTCTGTCCTGATACTGTCAGGGACCCCAGCGACTCCCCAACAGATGGGTGTCATGATACTCAAATCTACTCCATAGGTCCACAGATCTGTTTTACTCCAAACCCATGCTGTTTTAATTAGTATGGATTTGCAGTACAGCTTGAAGATGAGAAAGGCGATGCCTCCCATCCTCTTGTTCTCAAGTGATAGCTTGACTTCTTCCTTTCCTATCTGGACTCCCTTATGTCCTTTTCTTCCCTGACTGCTATGGCCAGTACTTCCAGTACTATATTGAAAATTACTGGTGAGAAAGGGCAACCTTGTCTAGTCCCCAATCTTAGGGGAAGGCTTTCAGTTTTTACCATTGAGAATGATGCTAGCTGTGGGCTTCTAGTAGATGGTTTTGACTATATTGAGGAAGGTTCCTTCAATTCCCATTTTACAGAGAAATTTTATCATGAATAGGTGTTGGATCTTGTCAAATGCTTTCTCTGCATGTATTGATATGAGTATATAGTTTTTTATTTTTTTCTCTTAGTCATGTTATGTATTATGTTAATTGACTTGCGAATGTTGAACCATCCTTGCATTCCCGGATGAATCCTACTTAGTCATGGTGTATCATCTTTTTTGATGAGTCTTTGAATTCTGTTCAGCTAGTATTCCACCCAGCAGAAGAGCTGATCACAGCTCAGCTCATTGAGACCCACCCTGCAGCAGTCTTTTTCAAGTCCAGCCCAGGTATGCTGATCCAGAGACTCACATACATGGGGCACAGCTGCTACTGGCTCTCCCTGTGCCCAGCTGATGACGAGGCACCCAGGAGGGATGATGGGTTCTAGCCCTGGCCCGCCACCCCAGCAGAGCCTCACAAGAAGCCAGAGGAACCCCTCACACGATGAGAGCCACCATTTTCCACATCCAGACTTCCCTCTCATCAGAACTCCACCCAGCAGAAGAGCTGATCGTGGCTGCACATTCATCAATAAATGCTCAAGATCAGAGGTGACTACAAGAATATCCCACCCGCACGGCAGAGCCTGGCAAGCTACCCGTGTCGTATTTGATATGCCAAATACCAAGTAACAATTATAGACCTCATTCCCATGACCTGATGGAATGGTTTGAGGCTCTTTTTGTTCCTGGAGCAAGCAGATGCCCTTGGGCTCTACTAGCATGTGACAGGACGTATGGGGGATATTACTGCTACCCACTCAAGCAAATCAATGATCAACGGGAAGATAAGTGATAATACAAGTGATACAAGTATTTTGTTGAAGATCTTAACATCTGTTCATCAAGGAGATTGGTATGTAATTTTATTTTGATGTCTCTTTCTTCTTTGGAGTATCAGGGTGATATGTGCCTAGCAAAAAGCTATTTGGGAATGTTTCTGTTTCTTCTATTTCCTTCCTGGAAGATTTTGAAAAGAACTGTCAGTAAATTGTCCTTAAAGGTTTGTAAGAATTCACTGGTGAATCTGTCTGGACCTGGACTTTTGTGTTTGGGCAGACTTTTAATTACTGTTTCAATTTCCTCGATGGTGATAGGCTTATTCAGGTATTGCAGGTCATCTTGTTTCAGTTGTGGGAGGCTATAGTACTTCAGGAATTTGTCCATTTCTTTCAGGTTCTCTTGTTTCGTGTCATAGAGACTCTCAAAGTAATCTCTGATGATCTTTTGAATTTCTGTGGTTTCTGTTATGATGTCGCCCTTCTCATTTCTGATTCTAATTATTTGGGTTCTCTCTTTCCCTTTCCTTATGAGCATTGCAAGTGGTTTGCCGATCTTTTTATTTTTTCAAAGAATCAGCTCTTTGTTTCATTAGTCTTTTGGATTGTTTTATGGGCATCAAGCTTGTAGATTTCAGATCTAAGTTTTATTATTTCCTTCAAAAAAGTTCCTTTAAGCCCAATTGTGTGCATTAAAATAGTAGTTGACTAGCTTCAGCTTGTTGGAATATTATTTATCTTTTTTTTTTCATTTCATCAAAAGGATATGAAGCAGTATTTAGTCACCTGGCTCTATTATTCCTCTCTGAACTTGGAGGCAAGTTTCACCACTCTCCTGCCAAGTCTCTCATGCCCAGCAATTAATTACTACTCAAAATGAGCCAGGTCAGCACTATCATCTCAACCTAGGCCTGGGAGTATGACTATATTTGACCACATAGAGATTTCATATATTACTCATTCTTTAGGAAAATACTCTTCTGGCATTTTTTAATATTAGAAAGCTTACTTATCAGATAAATAATTTAATCATACTTTCTTTATTATTTTATCATACACCATGAGATATACAATTATAGCTTTTATAGCTTTTCATGATTGGGTCTCAGTCATACTGTGTTCTAGGACCCATCCCTCCACCAATGCACATTTCCCACAACCAATTTCCCCAGGTTCCCTCCCACTCACCAGAACCTCCATGACAGGCACTTTTCCTTTCCTCTCTCTCTCTCTCTCTCTCTCTCTCTCTCTCTCTCTCTGATCCATATTGTGGCTTGCAATACATACATTTACAGGTTATAATGTAAACCCCTTTGCCTATGTTCAATGCTCCTTTAATCAGACTTTCTCTTAATTCTTCCCATCCCTTTTTTGGCAGACACATCAAAGGTTGAGGGCAATTTAATTTCATCCTTCAGTTTAAAAGCAGGCTCTACCATGCTCATTGTAGATTGCTTGTGTGAAAAAACTATTTTTTATAACATATCTTCTTTTTGACAACTTTCTAATTAGCAGATACACTTGTTAACAATAGATATATTCCAATTTCCAATAGTAACCTAGAAAAAGGAAATTACTTAATAGAATTCTAGCAGCACCAGTAATAATTAGCTGCCTGAATTTATGAACCTTTTAAAAATAAATTATGGTAATTATTCTCTTAAAGTTAATGTGATAATACACGAGCTGCAGGGGACACTTCTGGGGATAAGCAAGGGATAAGACCCTCTATAATATCTCACAGGATCGTTATCTATCTATCTATCTATCTATCTATCTATCTATCTATCTATCTATCTATCTATCTATCTATCTATCTACCTATCTATCTATCTATCTATCTACCTATCTATCCATCTATCTATCTATCTATCTACCTATCTATCTATCTATCTATCTATCTATTCATTTGCTTTTTGGGTCACACCCAGCAATAATCAGGGGTTACTCCTGGCTCTTGGCTCAGGAATTACTCCTGGCGATGCTCGGGGATCATACGGGATGCTGGGGGATCGAACCTAGGTAGGCCGCATGCAAGGCAAACGCCCTACCCGCTATGCTATCACTCTAGCCCCTCACAGGATCATTTTCACTTTTGTGTTGCCCTTTATTTATTTGAAATTTCGATCCCAAATTAATAAAACCACTGTCAAATGAATAGGTAACAGAATGACAAAAATGTAGAGACATTGATGATGTGGTTATGATTTAAGGCAACTAACAACAGTGAAAGTAGAAATAAGACAGGGGTTGGTCAGAGAGATAGTACCAGGTAAGGTACTTATACTGCATGCAGTTGACTCAGGTTCAATCCCTGGAACCCCATATGGTCCAGAGTTCTGCCAAAGTGATCCCTGAGAGAAGAGCCAGAAACCTAGCTGGATGGCCCAAAAAAAGGAAGGAAGGAAGGAAGGAAGGAAGGAAGGAAGGAAGGAAGGAAGGAAGGAAGGAAGGAAGGAAGGAAGGAAGGAAGGAAGGAAAAAGGAAGGAAGGAAAAAGGAAGGAAGGAAAAAGGAAGGAAGGAAAAAAAGGAAGGAAAGGAAGAAAATGAGGGAGGGAGGGAGGAAGGAAGGAAGGAAGGAAAGAAGGAAGGAAGGAAGGGAGGGAGGGAGGGGAGGGAGGAAGGAAGGAAGGAAGGAAGGAAGGGAGGGAGGGTACGGAGGGAGGGAGGGAGAAAGAAGGAAGGAAGAAATGAGAACAGATAGTTTTAAGAAGTTATGATTACCATGATAATTTACCAATGTGAAAATATTAAGAAAAAAATAGACAATAGAAATGAAAACAAAGATCCTCTTATTCTAAGGATTTATCAGAGCTGTACCTGAGGAGCTACAAGTGAAATTGAATAAACTTCTGGAGTGGAAAGAGAACAGCAGCAGTAAAGGAGGGGAGCTTTGAGGAACTGCAGAGGCCAAATCTGCCACACCTACGGTAGTTGGAACAATTAAAAACTTTTTTAAGATTATAAAAAAAAACATAGGGAGCTGGAGCAATAGTACAGTGGACAGGCATTTGCCTTGCATGAAACTAACGAAGTATGCAACCATATGGTGAAATGAGCTCAGGGAGTGATCCTAAGCATAAAACCAAGAAACAGAACAGAGCATCACTAGGTGTGTCCTAAAAACAAAGCAAACAAAAAAGAAATGCAAATAGTAACAATAGTGATGATCAGGAATCTCCTTGTTCATAAAAATTGAACAAAGAAAGAAATCCTGATTAATACCCTGGATAGATATTAACAACTCTTCTGGCCTGGGTGGTAGCTCAAAGGACTACAGGTTTTACATGGTTTTGATACTCAGCACCGGCATTTTACATGGTTTTGACCCTTGGCCCTACCAGGTGTCACCTCCAGCATCACTTGCAACAAAATATCACTTGATGTTTTGATCACTTGAAACCGTTATTCATCGATTTCCGATTTCTCGAGCAGGCGCCAGTAACATTTCCATTGGACCCTATCACGTGCCAATGTAGCCTAATGGCATCTGGTTGATTCAGGAATATGAAGAACCTCAAATCAGGGTTTTGACAAGGAAGTCTGACCATCTTGTAGGTGGGCGGCCACGTGATCTTTTAAGATCCCGTGGGATCCAGTCGGTAACGGCTCTAGTCCAGCAGTCATCTCCAAATCGCATTACATGTCCAGCCCATCTGATTTTCCATGCCTTGGAAAGCGAGACAGAGTCCCTGATTCTGGAATAGCGACGGAGGTCTGAACTCCGATTCCTTCTCTCTACTTGAGTGAGGCTATTCCAAGCATAGCTCTTTCGATTCCTCTCTGGGAGACCCGAATAGCATTCTCATCCTGCTTTTGTAGGGCCCAGGTCTCTGAGGCGTATGTTAATGCAGGGAGAATGGTGGAATCAAAGAGATGTGCCCGGAGCCGGAGGTTCTTTGTCCTTTTAGCTATTTCTTCGATGCCTTTGAAGGTATTCCATGCTGCTCTCTTCCTCCTGCGCAGCTCAGGTTTTAGGTCGTTCATCATGTTAAATTCTCGACGTAGGTACACATAACTGCTGCATTCAGAGATGTCTGTTCCACTGAGAGTGAATGGGGCCTCTGGAACTAGTCCATTTTTCATAAACAGTTTTCTTTAGATTCAGCTGTAGACCTATCTTTCCACATTCTCAGTCGGAAGTCAGCCAGCATTTGTGCCACGTGGCTAATGTTTGGTGTTATTAGAATGATGTCATCAGCAAGGCAGGAGGTGGTGTAGTTGCCGACCATCTACCTTCACTCCCATTCCTTCTCATTCTAATTGTTGCATAATGTTCTCAAGGATGGCGCTAAAGAGTTTTGGTGAAATGGTATCACCCTGTTGAACCCCTCTTTTGACATCAATGATCATTCTTTGTAGAATGGTGAGATCTTGGTGATGAATCCATAATACAATTCACGAAGGATCTTGATGTATTGGGTTTGAACACCCTGTTTGGCTAGGGCTTCGATGACTGCTTCAGTCTCCACAGAATCAAAGGCTTTCTGTAAATCAATGAACGTGAGATAGAGCGGCATCTTGTACTCCCTACAAACTTCAATGAGGTATAGGTTACTGTGTGGATATGGTCGATTGTGCTGAATCCTTTCCGGAAGCCAGGGTTGCTCGCATGGTTGTCCTTCCTCTAGTGTTCTGCCAATCTTGTTCAGGATGACTTGTGTAAACAGCTTGTAGATGACGGACAACAGGCAGATGGGGCAATAGTTCCGATGTCCTGAATGTCTCCCTTCTTGAACAGTAGAACTGTCCTGCTGGTTTTCTATTGGGAGGGTACCTTGCATTCGGACAGGTAGCGTGTGAAGAGCCAAGCTAGTGTATTGATGAGTACCGATGGCAGATCCTTCAGGTGTTAGGGTCTGACTTTGTGTGGGCCTGGTGCTATTCCCTTCTTTACTGACGAAATGTCATGTCGGATTTCAGAAGGGAGAACATTGGGAATGACGTATCCATCCTGTAGAATTTGTTATGTGGGCAGGTGGACGTGGCTATCAAGGACATCTGAATAGAAGTCATGGATAATCTTCTCCATTGCATTTCTGGAATATGTGATAGATCTATCAGGGCGTCAGAGGGCAGTCATCTTGGTCTTATAGGTGGTGAAGGACAGGTGGGTGGTATGAATGATTTTCTAGGCTTCTGCTGCATCTTCCAGTATTTCTGCTCTTCTGTCTTTGAGGTCTTCCTTTATCACTTCTCTGCACCGCTTTGCAAGCTTGGACATTAGCATTTAGTTTGCGGAGGCTCGCGCCTTGCCATGTTGGTGAATGAGCTCGAGAGTTTCTGAAGATAGGCATCCTTTTGTGTCTTTCTCTCTCTAGACATTCTTCACACAATCATGGAGGTGCTGAACCAGTCGGTTGTATCCTTCATCAATGTCGTCAATGATGGTATCTTCCCATGTTGCTGCAATGGTGCCAAAGACTTCCCAGTTGATGGTCGTTCTGGGAGTTCTCTTCTTAAACTCTGCAGCCTTTTCTCCACCGTTGCGTGAAGTAGAATTTCGCACTAAGGAGACGGTGGTCTGATCCTGTGACAGCAACCTCGGTCAGACAAAACCGTAGTTTGAATATGATGTGGTCAATTTCATTTGTGGAACTGTCCTCCATGAGATTCCATGTCCAACATTTTGCTTCAGCCTTCTGGAACTGTGAGTTCCCATGAATGGTCTTGGTGGACATGATGAACTCAGATCGTCTCTCACCCTGTTCGTTCCATTCTAGGCCATGGGTCCCGATGTGGAGTTCTTCAGCAGATCTTCTTGGTCCTATCTTGGCATTAAAATCACCGACTATGATCTTGTAGAAGGTGTGATCTTTTTTTATTGAACTCCTCCAGTTCCATGTAGAATCTCTCAATTTCATCTTCCTTGTATGTGGATGTTGGTGTATAGACAATGAAGATAGAAATTGCTGGCAGTGGGCCACATCTCTTCAAGTGTAATGGCCCTATCCAGTTTGTTCGGCATTCAAATGAATCAATGTTGACTGCCTTGTTCATGTTGACAAGGACATCAACGCCACGGTTGCATCTTTTCATCGCATGTTCCAAGGAACAATTCTTCTCTGGTGTCTAATACAGTGCGATGCGACTGGCGCCTCCTCGTCTCAGTCAGACCAATGATGTCGTACTTGATCTTTTGCGCTTGCACCATCAGATCCTCTATATATGCTTCCGATGCCAGTGTACGTGCATTGAAAGTACAGACAGTCATTTTAGTCCTTCTTTGTTTTGGCAACCTAGGATGGCCGTGAAATTTTATCAGGTACGGCTTGTTCGCCTTTCTTACTGCTGCCAGATTAAGGGCTCTTTCAGGGTCAGGAAAATAAACATTTTTGTTACTGGTTTTGGCATATCGACACACATCGGACAGCTTGCCAGGCTCTGCCGTGTGGGCGCTATACTCTCATTACCTTGTGGGGCTCTCTCAGAGGGTTGGGTAGAATATTCATGGTAATTTGGAGGTAAATCCAAATTTGAAGGTAAATCCGTGGCCGCTCTGTGGCCACACAATGGTAAAAAGCTGGTTTCTGCTCTGCGGGGTATATCTGCGTCTGTGGCTCAAGCATTCCTGGGCTTGAAGTACTCTCCTCTGAAGGGGCACGTCTCTGAAGGGTGTTTCCTTGTAGGCTGGGTTTCTGACAAGCCGGGCTGGAGACTGGCTTAATCTCTCGGGTGGAGATCTTACAAGCTGTGGAGTGTGGATGGTGAAGATCACTGCCAGCAAGGTGAGGGGGTTTCTCTCTGGTTTCTTCTGAGGCTCTATCGAGATGGTGGACTCGGGTCGGAAGTCGCTCTCGTAGTCTGTGGAATGCAGTGGGTTCTATGGGGAAAGCTGGTTTCTGCTCTGCTGGGTTGTATCTGTGTCTGTGGCTCAAGCATTCCTGGGCTTGAAGTACTCTCCTCTGAAGGGCACCGGCATTTTACATGGTTTTGACCCTTGGCCCTGCCAGGTGTCACCCCCAGCACCACTTGCAACAAAATATACTGTTCCCTAATTCCTTTCCTCATTCTCTTAGTACATCCCTAAATTTCACTCTTAATTATGAATTGCTCAGGGTTTATAGGTACCCTTGACATGTCAAAGGAAGAGAAAATTCCTGCTCCTGCAGTGTTGGTTGACAGGCCCTACTATAAGCTTCAGCTACACTTAGCTTGCAGCCCCTACCAGCTCTGCTAGGGAGGCTTTGAATCAAATCTGGCATTTGTAAAGGTGAAAGGCCCACCTGAAATGCTGCATTTCAATAGAGTTGTTTACCTGTATTCAACCCAGGATGGGCTCATTGATGGGCCAGGCTGGGGAGTTTTAGCGGATTTCTATCTATAAAATAAGCTGGGAGAAGAGAGAAGGCCCTTTTTTTTCCATTTTGGCTACCCTTGGCATTTTTCTCTCTCCATCCTCTCCATTCTCTGTTGGGCTTTAACATGTGGTGGCATGGCATAAATATATATGTACATATTATGATACCAATATCCAAGGTCAAGTGAAACATATATCAGGAGGTCTTGTCAAAGGTGGAAATTATCACAAGCGTGTAGGAGTCAGAGGGTAGATAAGACAGAAAATGGAACAGGGTGCTAATAATTGTCAAGGTACTAATGCCAACCTAGAACTGAGCATTAAATAGAGGCAAAAGGATACACATGACAACCTTTTAATGTATGTTCTGTAATCCATAGTCTGGAAGGGAAGGAAAAGAGAAAGAGAGAGAAAGGAAAAGAAATAAAGAACCTGCCATGGACGTGGGCTGGGGAAGGGGGGGAGGGAACCGGGGGACATTGGTGGTCGGAGATGGGCACTGGTGGAGGGACGGCGGGTGCTGGAACACTGTATGACCAAAACCCAAATATGAACTTTTTAATTGTATATCTTTTTATTTGTATATCTCACGGTGGTATAATGAAATACTTAAAAAAAAAAAAAATAAATAAATAACTGAAAATAAATAAATAAATAAGTAAATAAGTAGATAAATAAATAAATAAATAAATAAATAAATAACTTCTCCAAGAATAAAAAAAAAAGTGCAGCCATCTTGGCCTACATGTGGCCAGGGCCCATCTGGGAACCCAAAATCTGGGTTTTTCCTGTTCTTGGATTGTATATCAGAACCTCTGATAGTAAAGCCTTTTAAAATTATGCCAGATTCCTGAGTTTTCATCCATTCCCTGCCAGCTTCAGAGGTAGAAAGAACTCGCTTCCCTAGTATTATTGGCGACTCCAGTGACTCCTCAACACTGCAGAAACTTCTATAGCAGACAAAATATGGCTACACCCCCTCAACTGACCCATAAAGTATGGATGGGAACTTCCAGAAGATCAGTCATGCTACATAGAACACTTGTTCTCTTGAGGTAGTCGCCAACCTGGACATGATGTACAGGAATATCAGAGTTGAGTATCAGACTGTGATCATTAAAAACTAGGTCATTCCTTCCTTTGCTCCACAAGAACAAACTTTCTGCTAGGTAAGGGAAAGCTTGCTTGAGAAGCATTGATTCTAAATAGGAATAATTTAATTTTGACTCAAGATACTTTGAAATTAAGACCAGGCTAATACTCTAAAAAACTATTTCCAGGGCGGAGGCGATAGCCCAGCGAGTAGGGTGTTTGCCTTGCATGTGGCGGTCCATGCCGGCCTGAGTTCAATCCCCGGCATCCCATATGGTCCCCCGAGCACTGCCAGGAGTAATTCCTGAGTGCAGAGCCAGGAGAAACCTCTGAGCATCGCCGGGTGTGACCCAAAAAGCAAAAAATAATAATAATAACTATTTCCAATCATTCAGATGGTAAAGTTTCTATTACAATCTTGAATAAATCTTAATACTCTGCTATTGCTATCACTAAAAGTAAAGACTTTTATAATCCAGCTCTCACAATAAACTCATTGTTTTCATAAAAAACTTCTGAATGAGTTATATCTTATGCTTGAGAAAATATGTATGCAACCAAAGATATTTTCTGGAAAGAAAACTAAGTCTAACACCTCCATATACATACCTATATCCCCAGAGTGACTTTTACCATGCTGGAGAAATCAGAGATAGGTTATAGAGAAAAGCAAGGACAGCTTGCAGATAGTGGGACTTACACATCTTTCAACCTTCCCATTTCCTGAAAGCAGCAAAGACAAAAACATCCTAGCAAACCAAAGTTAGAAGTTATCCTGAATGGGTCACTGGATTAATGAGCTCTTTCAAAGTAAAAGCAAGCAAGCAAACAAATGAAACACCCTAAACTACAAGCTGGATTTCCTCTACCCTACTGAGAAAAAAAAAAACCCTTATTCCAAGAGATAAGCTCTTGCAAGAGCACAGTTTGCCAGCCCAGTAGGGAAATGTTGCCCTAGACTCACATTTTGGTCCCATCTTAAAACAAAAATTTAATAAACTTTTTTTTAACATTTTATTATACCACCGTGAGATATGCAATTAATAAACTTTTTAACTTGTGCTTATCAACATATCCCAACTAAGGGACTCTCAACCAATAATTTTGTTATTTATGGGGTTTTGATACATATCAAAACAACATATTCTACCTGTATCGCTCAGTCTAGATATAAAACTCTGTCCCCCTTCTCTTACAAATTGTGGCTTGCAATACATACATTTAGGGGTTATCATATGTATTACTTTGCCTATGTTCAATGCTCAGTTCTAGTCTGGCGTTACCATTTCCAACAATTGTTAGCACACTGCCCAACATCTGACCTCCACTCACTCGTGTTAGATTCTAACCGCTGACAAGTCCTGGTATGTGTATTGCCTGGCCTTGGATATTGGTCTCATACTATTTGTTTTATATCCTGGAAATGAATGCCATCATTCTATATCTATCCTTTTCCTTCTGATTAATTTCACTCAGCATGATACTCTCCATTCATTTATAGGCAAATTTCATAACTTCATTTTTTCTAACAGCTGCACATTATTCCATTGTGCAGATGTACCACAGTTTTTTATGCAGTCATCTGTTCTCAGGCACTCAGGTTGTTTCCAAATTCTGGCTATTATGAATGTGCTGCTATGAACATAGAAGCGCAGATGGTGTTTCTGCTGTGAGTTTTTTGGGCTCCCAGGGTATATTCCTAAGAGTGGTATTTCAGAAGTCTTTTTACTTGTCCTAATAGATTA
Source organism: Cryptotis parvus (assembly GCA_021461705.1). Taxonomy (NCBI): domain Eukaryota; kingdom Metazoa; phylum Chordata; class Mammalia; order Eulipotyphla; family Soricidae; genus Cryptotis; species Cryptotis parvus. Next base: position 48,938 of record JAJIBD010005629.1, on the reverse strand, counting down.
ATATTGTATAGTTAGGTTGTTTCACAGAAGACTCTGACAATAGATTTATATGAGATCACACAGCAAGACATAGATTATCAACATATATGTAAGAAGGAATTGATACATTATGAGATGTTTGAGTCAAACCCCTTTTTAAAATGCCATTCTAAAATGGGTTTCTAGGGCTGGAGCAATAGTACAATGGTCTTTTGACTATCACCAATAGTCAAAAGTCAAAAATAGCAATAGTCTTTTGACTATCACCCACAAGTATGTTTCTGAGAAAAGAAAATACAGGATTAGTGTATGCTAACAGGTAAATCAGAGCAACAAGAAAGTATTGCCAGATGCATGGTGTATGGTGTTCCTGGCCTAGCACTAGCTGAGAAGTGAAAGGGGATAAGATCATAAGCTATGGGCTTTAGATGAGTTGGTATCAACATGGAAAAGAAAATTACTGGAGAAAGAGGGTATTTTTCTTGTGAGAGTATGAGTGAGCAGGAGAAAGATTTCTAAGTAGAAGTGTTTGCAGAGGGCAGAAAAATGTGTTTAACTTGTATGTGGTAGTACAATGTATGTGCTAGCACCTTTTATGTGCTAGTACCCTGAGCACCTCATCAGAGCACAGCTGGGTATGATGTCCAAATGAGAAGGAGGGAGGAGGATGAAGAGGAGGAGAAAATAGGTAGTAGTGGTAGTAGTAGTAGTGGTGGTGGTGGTGGTGGTGTAAGTAGTAGTAGCAGTGGTGGTGGCAGTAGCAGCAGCAGCAGCAGACATGCTTGGATTTAGCAAGTCCTATGCCTCTCCCTTTTCTCTGTGAATATTCACATTGACCTAGGTTGGATAGAAAATTGTGAGACACAGGTAATGTGGCAGTTAAGGACTCCTGTCAGAATGGGATCATCATGGTAGGAGAGCTCTGCGATGAGCTAAGATGGAAGTTCATGAGGGAGGTCCAAGTATCTTATGATTATCTCCCTGTCACTTGCCCCCACTATATACTACAGATCCTCTAATAATATCATTTTGATTAATGTCATTTTGCTTAGACATTGGTGAGGAGGTAAAAAACCAGTTCTGGTCAATGTTGAGTGGGGAGGGCATTATATAAGGATCTTCTGTTATAAGTTATTTCACTTAAAGTCTATTTCTACTGAGAAGTCAATGCATCATGATGCTTGACATTTGGAAACTGAAATATTGTCTGTAATGTAAAATTCAGAATTTATAAAATAAAGTCACACTATGCAGTCCAGCAGAAAATGAGTATTTTCTTAATCATTTGTTATCTGGGGAAACAAAGTAGAGTCACCAAGCTGATGGCTTAAATTAGAATACTTATTCACTCTAACCTCATCCCCAGACTATCTTTCATTTATTCATTCATTCATTCATTCATTCATTCATTTATTTATTTATATGTTTGTTTGTTTATTTATTTGCTTTTTTTGGTCCCACCCAGCGATGCTCAGGGGTAACTCCTGGCTTTGTACTCAGGAATTATTCCTGGGGGTGTTCGAGGAACCATATGGGATTCCTGGGATCAAACCCGGTCAGTAAATGCAAGGTAAATGCCCTACCCACTGTGCTATTGTTCCAGCCCCACATCCCCAAACTTTATAAAATAAGACTGCAACAAAAAACAGGTGCATTTATAATTTCAAAAAATACCTTATTCATAAATGTCGAAAGGGCTGATACCAACATAGAACTGAGCATTAAATACAGACAAAAAAATGCATATGATGGCTTCTAAGTATATGTAGTGCAACCCACAATGTGTAAGAGAAGGAAAAGAGAGAGAGGGGAGAGAGAAAAGAGATAAAGAACCTGCCATTTAGGCAGGCTATGGGAGGGAGAGGGAATTGGGGACATTGGTGGTGGGAAATGGGCACTGGTGGAGGCGGGGTGCTGGAACACTATGTGACCGAAACCTCCAAACATGAACAACGTTGTAATTGTATATCTCATGGTGGTATAATAAAATGTTTAATTAAAAATACCTTATTCATTATAAAAAAAGAATTTAGGGAAAGAAAGTCTGTTTCTAGCCTTTGTGTTATAGAACACAAAGAGGATCTATGTGTTCTTTAGCAATGCTTTGAGCAATGCCTAACTGTTAGGCAGTTTGATTGCCTAACGACTGCAGAACAGGGAGTGGTAATAATCTATCACTTTCTCCTTTATGATATATAGATAAAACCTCAATAACATACTGGAGGTTTTTTTTTTTTTTTTGGTCCTTCCAAGTACAACCGAACTCCAGGCCTGTAACCTCTCTATTACAGGCCTGGAGACTTAGTGCAGGAGGTAAGGCACTTGCCTTCTATGCAGTCACTCCAGCAGCAACCCAGTACCAGATGGGGCCAGAGACGTAGTTCATGATGACTGCATTCATTTCCGGGATATAAAACAAATAGTATGAAACCAATATCCAATGCCAGGAAATACACATACCAGGAGAACTTCACAATGGTTAAAATCCAACATGAGTGAGTGGAGGTCAGATGTTGAACAGTGTGCTAACAATTGTTGGAAATGGTAATGCCAGACTAGAACTGAACATTGAACATAGGCAAAGTGAGATACATGATAACCCCTAAATGCAAGTATTGCAAGCCACAATTTGTAAGAGAAGGGAGAAAGAGAGAAAAATAAACCAAGATAGGAGAAGAAGAAGGAGGGGGAGGAGGAAGAGGAGGAGGAAGAGAAGGAGGAGTAGGGGGGGAGGAGGAGATGGAGAGGGGAGTGGGAGGGGGGAAGAAGAGGAAGAAGAGGAAGAAGGAAGAGAGGAAGAAGAAGAAGGAGGAGAAGGAAGGAGGAAAAGAGGAGGAGGAGGAAGAGGAAGTAGAAGAGAGGAGGAAAAGATGAAGACAGGAGAAGATGAAGAAGAGAAGATGAAGAAGAGAGAATAAGATGAAGAGAAGGAAGAGGAAGAAGGAAGAAGGAGGAGGAGGAAGAGAAGGAAGAGGAGGAGGAGGAAGAGGAAGAGGAAGAGGGAGAGGAAGAAAAGGAAGGAGGAGGAAGAAGAGGAGGAAGGAAGAAGAGAGAGGAGAAGGAGGAGGAAGAAGAGGAGAAGGAAGAGGAAGAGGAGGAAGTGGAAGTAGGAGGAGAAGGAAGAGGAGGAAGAAGAGGAGGAAGAAGGAGGAAGAGGAGGAGGAAGAAGAGAAGGAAGAAGACAAAGATGAAGACGAAGAAGAAGAGGAGGAAGAATAAGAGAGGAGGAGAAAGAGAAGGAAGAGGAAGAGGAGGAAGAGAAGAGGAAGAGGGAGAAGAGGAAGACAGAAGGAGGAAGAGGATGAAGAGGAATAGGAGGAGGAAGAAGAGGAAGAAGAGGAAGAAGGAAGATGAAGAGGAAGAGGAAGAAAAGGAAGGAGGAGGAAGGAAGAGGAAAAGGAGGAGAAAGAGGAGGAGGAAGGAAGAAGAGGAGAAGGAGGAAGAGGAAGGAGAGGAGGAAGAGGAGGAAGGAAGAGGAGGAAAAAGAGGAGGAAGGAGGTGAGGAAGAGGAGGAAGAAGAGGGGGAAGAAGAGAAGGAAGAAGAGAGGAGGAGAAGAAAAGAAGGAAGACAAAGATGACGATGACAACGACGACGAAGACGAAGAAGAAGGAGAGGAGGAGGAGGAGGAGGAGGAGGAGGAGGAGGAGGAGGAAGAAGAAGAAGAAGAAGAAGAAGAAGAAGAAGAAGAAGAAGAGGAGGAGGAGGAGGAGGAGGAGGAGGAGGAGGAGGAGAAGGAGGAGGAGGAGGAGAGGGGAGGAATTTAGGAATACTGGAAGGGTGGTGGACGTATGGGTGCTGGAACTCTGTGTGACTGAGACCCAATCATGAGCAGCTTTGTAACTGTATATCTCACAGTAGTATAATAAATTTTTTTAAAAAGAGAGAGAAATAGTACAAGGGTTAAGGCAAACTTGTCTTGCAAATAGCCAACAATGGCTCTATTCCCAGCATTGCCTAGGTTCCCCAGAATACCCCAGGAGTGATCACAAAGCTTGAAGTACACAAAGCTAGAAGTGGGCCATAAGCACTGCTGAGAATAGCCAAAAATCAAACCAAAAAAGAAAAACCTCTCAATTTTAAAAACTCTCTCAAAAATAGAAATGCTCTCAAATGTAAAAATCCTCTATAATATAAAAAATGTATATACAGAAGACATAACTTGCAAAGGAATTCATAATGTTTATGTCACTGATTTTATCAAAAAAATTGGAATATCATGCCTCACTCAAGCGAAAGAAGGAATCCGGAGTTCTGACCTCCGTCGCTATTCCAGATTCAGGATGCTGTCTTGTTTGCCAAGGCATCAAAAAATCAGATGGGTTGGACATGTAATGCGATTTGGAGACAACCGCTGGACTAGAGCCATTACTGACTGGATCCCATGGGATGTCAAAAGATGACATGGCCGCCCACCTACAAGATGGTCAGACTTCCTTGTCAAGACCCTGAAGGAATGGTTTGAGGCTCTTCATATTCCTGAATTAACCAGATGCCATTGGGCTACATTGGCACGTGATAGGGTCCAATGGAAATGTTTCTGGCACCTGCTTGAGCAAATCGATGAATAATGGGATTCAAGTGAAGTGATCAAGTGATCAAGTGATGTCACTGATAAAATCTTATCTCCAAGAAAGTTAGGGACACAGCATCATCATGACCAGTTTCTCTAACATGGGTCCCTATAGGGACAGCCTCACTCTCTCTTCAACAGGCTTCAGTTGCAATGGAGAAGAACATTTCCTGGGCACAGGAGAAAGAGAAGATGAAATTATCAGGACAAAACTTGAAGAAAATTAATGAAGAAGGAGGAAGAACATCTGGCATTTTGTCCAGAGGGAAAACCATCAGCAGACTATGATACGGCTTGAGTTCTGGCCATTTTCTTCATGACACGTTTGTCTACACTTACGAACTATCATTAAATGCTTGCAGTGCTCACTGAGAACAGAACCTCGTGTTCTGCTTATAAAGCACTTCTCCTTGGCACTTGGCACCTTCACTGTAACAACCAGCAAACAGTAAAATCATAATAATTATTGTTGAAGCGGAAGGAACTAAGCTTCTTCCATGGGTCTTCACATTTGTCTAGGGAGGATATTAGCATTTTTACCATTTTAGAAATAGGAGTATGAAGCCAAGAAAATGCGACTCTCCCAGACTATCTAGGAAGTGGCAGAGTTCTATATCACAGCTCATAGCTCTACTACACATCATTTTACAGATGAAGTGAAGTGATGAATCAATTGACATGATTAGGTTTGAGGTTACTACAGATAGGGCCAAAAGCCAGAAAGACAGAACAAGAGTTAAGAAACTTGACTTGCCTGCAGCTAATCCCGGATTGGTCCCTGGAACAACATGGTCCCTCCAGTACCCCAAGGAGTGAACTCTGGGCATCATCAGGTGTGACTCAAATCCCCAAGTTCTTCCACTAGAAGAAGGTGACCAAAACCCAGAGAGTAGGCTGCCATGGACAGCTGAGGGCATTTCCATGCCAACTAAGAGTTGACACTTGGGGTACTAAAGGGCATGCTGCAGTTTATCAACACAGGGCAGTAGATCAGAAGCCCCAAAGGGTAAACAGTCTTGGAAGTCATGCTATCAATCTTGCCAGAAGGCACATGCTCTACCTCAAGGCTTTGATATCAGAGTATTCAGAAAAACATTGTCTCAGATTGGAGCTTTTACTTCAGACATGTTCTATGAAATAAAAATTACTCTTGCTCTGGATTTCAACTCACCTATTTTTCCCTGCTTTCACTAGGAATATACTTTGACTAATAGCCAGACTAGCAGCCCCAGGACTTTCTCATGCCCACACAATTTTAACATGAAGCCAACTCTCATCCACATACTTATTCAAAAGTGCTCCCAATCAAGCATAAAATTAGTGGGGCTTGGTTTAACCATTTAGATTCACAGTATCAAGAAAAAAAAAGCAACAGTTATTATAGCACGCCAGAACCTGACTTCCTGGCTACTCTCCTCAGTCCCTCTTGGCTAAAGCCCTCACTTAAAACTGTGAAATCAAAGCAAGTCTGAGAAATGTCACTCTCCAGATGCTATGAACAAAATTTTAACTCTCTAGCCTAGGGATCACCTCATTCAGGTGTTCAACCTTCTTGTGTTTTTGGTTTTGGACGACACCTGGTGATGCTCAGAGCTTACTTCTGGGTCTGCAATCAGGAATCACTTCTGGTGGTTCTCAGGCAACCATATGGGATAACAGGGATCAAAGCCAAGTCAGCCACATACAAGGCAAGCACCCTACCACTGTAGTATCACTCCAACCCGTTTCCAACCTTTTCAAATCAGCAGACTAGAATATGTCTGAGGACTGGGTGGAGGGATGAAAACCATTGGTCTCCAGGAGGAGAACTGTGGTAAATTATACAATGACTGTGAAATATACAATCATGTGAAATAAGCAATGGCTCCTCAATGTATTAGGAAGTTACGTTGTCCTAACACAAGGCAGGAGTGAAGGCTTGAACCTCCTAGGCTTGAACAGAGCTGAAGTCTTCACTGAAAAGAAGTTTACTCTTTCGCCTCATTTTATATTCTCTATCACTCCAGCTAGAAACTCCAAAAAGTAAGACTGTATGAAGTCCCAACCACAGAGAAATTCATACATGGGCAAAGGAGAAGATGAGTGTTTGAAGAACTCCTACAATATGGAACCAAACTATTCCAAACACTGGCAGTAGAACTGGTGCCAGAACATAGTATGTCTGAAACACAACTATAAATAACTTTGATATGTTGCTTTAATTAAAAAAAACTATTTTTAATCCTTAAAGTGAGCACCTGCCCCTCGAGGTATTGCAGGTGTGGCTGTGGTGCCCAGCTGCGTCAGGAAGTGGCAGACAGAACACAGGCTTGTCTATACCCAGGGCTCTGCCCCATGGACCCTGGGTGATTGATGGTCTGACATAGAAAAAGACTGGGTCCCTTAGGATAATCCCAGAGCCACGACAGAGCCTGGCAAGCTACCCATGGTTTACTCGACATGCCAAAACCAGTAATAATAATGGACCTCATTCCCAACGAATGGGGACATTACTGGCACCTGCTTGAGCAAATCAATGAACAACAGGAAGACAAGTGACAAGTGACAAAGTGAGCAAGGAATATAAATGGTGGGTTTGGTGTTGGAATTTGTATGCATGAAAATATCATTAAGAATATTGTAAATCACAGTATTCAATATTTTTTTAAGTGAGCAAGGACTTGAGTAGGTATTTCTCAAAAAAACTAATCAATAAGCAAATGGAAAGATGTTCTATCCTCAGAAATCATCAGGAAAATTCAAATAGAAACCACAATAAGATGCCATATTGAACCCATTAGGATAACTGATATTTAAAACATAAAACAGAAAGCAAGTACAGGCAAAAAATGTGAATATATTAGAACTTTTTATATTGCTAATGGGAATGGTGACACAATCCCTACATAAAATGCTTCAACTCCTTTTTTAAATAGGGGGACTTACTTAAAGTAGTGAGATAGTACAGCAGGTAAGGTGCTTGCCTTTCGCACAGCTAACCCAAGTTCAATCTCTGGCATCTCATATGTCCCCATGTCCCACAAAGAGTAATCCCTGAGCATACAGCTAGGAGTAAGCCCTCAGCACTGCCGGTTGTTGTCCACAAACAAACAGAAGCCTAAACAGTACAGATAGAGAGATAGTACAGAGTTATGGCCCTTGCCTTGCATGCTGCTGACCCCAGCTCAATCACTGACATCAGAGATGATCTCCTGAGCATCACAAGGTATGATCCACATGCCGCACCTCCCCCCACATTTAAATATTAAACTATTAAACTACAATATGCTCTGCAATTTGAGCTTGAGCTTGGTTTGCTTGTGCTTGGTTACCGTGTGGATATGGTCGATTGTGCTGAATCCTTTTTCGGAAGCCAGCTTGCTCGCATGGTTGTCCTTCATCTAATGTTATGACCAAGCTCACTGAAGTTTGTAGAGAGTTCAAGATGCCACTCTGTCGCACATTCATTGATTTAAAGAAAGCCTTTGATTCTGTGGAGACTAAAGCAGTCATCGAAGCCCTAGCCAAAAAGGGTGTTCAGGCCCAATACATCAAGATCCTTCGTGAGCTGTATTGCAGATTCACCACCAGGATTTCACCATTCTACAAAGAAGTGATCATCGATGTCAAAAGAGGGGTTCGGCAGGGTGATACCATTTCACCAAAAACACTTCAGCACCGCCATTGAGAACATCATGCTACAATTAGAATGGGAAGGAAAATGGGAGCAAAGATAGATGGTCGGCAACTACACCATCTCCACTTCACTGATGACATCACTCTAATAACACCAAACATTAGCCAAGTGGCACAAATCCTGGCTGACTTTGACCGAGAATTTGGAAAGATAGGTCTACAGTTGAATCTAAACAAAACTATGTTCATGAGAAATAAACTAGTTCCAGAGAACCCATTCACTCTCAATGGAACTAACATCTCTAAATGCAACAATTACCTAGGTTGAGAAGTCAACATGATGAACAACCTGAAACCTGAACTGTGCAGGAGGAAGAGAGCGACATGGAATGCCTTCAAAAACATCAAGATATAGCAAAAAAGACAAAGAACCTCCAGTCCGGGTGCATCTCCTCGACTCCATTGTTCTCCCTGCATTAACATAAGCCTCAGAGACCTGGGCCCTATGAAAGCAGGATGAGAATGCTATTCGGGTCTCCCAGAGAGGAATCAAAAGAGCTATGCTTGGAATATCACGCCTCACTCAAGTGAAAGAAGGAATATGGAGCTCCGACCTCCATCGCTATTCCAGAGTCAGGGACGCTGTCTCATTTGCCAAGGCATCAAAAATCAGATGGGCTGGACATGTAATGCGATTTGGAGATGACCGCTGGACTAGAGCCGTTACCAACTGGATCCCACGGGATTTCAAAAGATCATGTGGCCGCCCACCTACAAGATGGTCAGACTTCTTTGTCAAGACCCTGAAAGAACGGTTTGAGGCTCTTAGTACTCCTGAGCAACCAGATGCCATTGGGCTACACTGGCACATGATAGGGTCAAATGGAAATATTACTGGCTCCCGCTCGAAGCAAATCGATGCATAATGGGATGTCAAGTGATCAAGTGATGCTCTGCAATTTTACTTATTGGAGGAAAAATGTGAAAATCAGAGACTCAAACAGATCATTGTACACCACTGTTCATAGCAGCATTACTTACAATAACCAAAAGGTAGAGGCAACACAAGTATCCACTGACCAACAAATAGATAAATCGAAGGTAATATATACATAAAATCAATTATAGCTCAGATTTTCAAAGGAAGGAAATTCTCACAAATGTTACAACCTTGAAAACATCATGCTAAGGAAAAATAGTCAAAGGACCAACACTATATGGGTTCACTTAGCTGAGGTATCTGGATTGGTCCTAGAAAAACAAGGAGAATGGTGGCTGTCATGGCACAGGGGTAGAGGCAGTTGTGTTTAACACATACACAGAGTTTCTACTAGGGGAGATGAAAAAGTATTGGAGAAGGGTTGCTGTCAGGGAGCCACTGGAGTTCCCAATAGTATCAAGACAGAAGTTCTCTTCTACCTCCAAGGCCGCTGAGGGAACGGATGAAAGCTCACAAGTCCAGTGCAGTTCCAAAAAAGGCTTTTAATACTACACTCTGTGGCTCTACCACTGCAATCCAATATAATGAAAGAACTCTAGCTCTGGTCAGAACTTAGACAATACGCGAGAGCCCAAGTCTCCCAACAAAGAGAGAGGATCTCACCCAAAAGAGAGTTCTACCAAAGAGGAGACCTACCCAAAAAAAGGGGCAAGTGCCTCAAGTCAGTACACCAAAGTAATACTAACTGTTGACAGAGAGGGTCCTGTCAACAAAGAACCCTAAACAGCTTCTAGATAGTAGAAGAGTGTAGAAGGGTGGTGACGTACCTATTATAGGTATAAACAAAGGATTCTACCATGGACTAATCCCTTCTTTTAAAATTATCTCCTATGTAAAACACTGGGGGGTGCTGGTATAAAGTAATACATCTTAATTTCATGGGCTTCATGTAATCTAGATGGTACCCACAATGTCTTTATTTATTATCTGCACCAGGATGATATCTTGTTCTCTGTATACTGAAAGGGTCACACTAGCCTACTTGAGGGCAAACTAGTATGATCCTTCCTGTAATCTTAAACAATTACAGGAAGTAGTCTCAATGTAGCCAGGGTGGTAGTCTACTGGTAAATTCAAACTATCCCACACTGGGTGCAGTGGGTATAAAGAGAAGCTGTGCCCAATCTAGAAAACATAGAAGTCTTAGCAGATGTATAATAATAAGTCAGAAGATATTCATTCAGAGTCAAGGTGACTTCTGTTATTGCCACACCCTCCATCAGTGTTTACATAGAAGATCTCATTAGTATGAACCTTGGCTTAAGAACATGTAAATAGGTTAAGCCATGAGTGGATAAAATAGCAAAGCTGCCAAGCTAGCAGGTTGTGATGATGGTTCAAATCGCCACGTTAATGTACTGAATCCCACAGACCTATACACTTAAAAATAGTTCAAATAAGGGACCATAGAGAAAGCACAAAATTTAAGTTGTTTGCTTAGCAAACAGCTCTGGCCACAGCACTGGGAAATCCCTGGCACCTCATATTGCCCCCAAGCACTGCCAAGAGTGACCCCAAACACAGAGCTAGTATGGTCCCTGAGCAGAGCCAGATATGCCTTGTTCGACCTCCAAAAAAAAGTGGTTGAAATTATAAATTTGGGGTTTCATCATAAGTTACATAACAAAGAAGATGAATTTTTGTGTTTTTATATATATATATATATATATTGCACAATATATCAATATGTCCGTGTATCTGGACACAGACGCACGAGGCAGAGCTGCTACCAGCTCTCCCTGTACTCAGCTGATGGTGACGCATCCTGGAGGAAAGGCAGGTTCTAGCCCAGGCCCACCATCCCAATAGAGCCTCGCAAGAAGCCAGAGGAACCCCCACACCATGAGGGCAGCCATTTTCAACATCCAGACTCCACAGCTCGCCAGAGCTCCACACAGAGAAAAGCTGACCTCAAGCCCTGCTCGACAGAGTCCCACCCTACAATGAAGCCTATTTCAAGTCCAGGTCTGCTTGAACCAGAGACACAGATACATGGAAAGAGCTGCTACCAGTTCTCTGTGTGCTTGGCTGATCATGAGGCATCCGGGAGGGAAGGGGGGTTCTCGCCCTGGCCTGCCATCCCAGCAGAGCCTCACAAGAAGCGAGAGGAACCCCTGCACCATGAGGACAGCCATTTTCAACATCCAGACTCCATAGCTCGTTAGAGCTCCACCCAAGAGAAAAGTTGATCTCTCCCGGTTGCATGCGGCCGCTTGCAGCTGTGTGGTTCATCAGTAAATGCACAAGATGAGAGCCTACTCTTCAGAGTATACTGCCCGCATGGCAGAGCCTGGCAAGCTACCCGTGTCATTTGATATGCCACAAACCAGTAACAATTATAGACTTCATTTCTATGACCTGAAGTTTGAGGCTCTTCATGTTCCTGGAGCAAGCAGATGCCCTTGGGTTACACTAGCACGTGACAGGAAGTATGGAGATGTTACTGGTGCACTCGAGCAAATCAATGAACAAGGGGAAGACAAGTGATAAAAGTGACTGCACAATAAAAATATTTTAGAAAAACACGGCCACCTGCCCCTCGAGGTGTTGCAGGTGTGGCTGCAGTGCCCAGCTGCATTGGCAGGTGGCAGACAGGAGATAGGCTTGTCTACACCCCCCAGGGCTCTGACCTGTGGGCCCTGGATGGTGGATGGTCTGACATAGGAAGAACAGTGTGCAGCCCCAAGAGACTTGGATAATGAAGTAGACTGGGACAGGTCCTTCCCAGGATCTTTCACATCTGTACAACATAATGATCATTGTAGTTGTAACAAACTGGGGAGGTTGATGGGGAATTAGGAACTATAATGTCACATTAGAAATCTCTGCTGAGGCTGGGGAGGCTGGAACTCGGCTCGCCCCGGGCCCAGCTGAATATGGGACCCCCAGGAGGGCAGACGGGTTTTGGGAGTGGGCCCGTCACCTCTGGGGGTCCCGGAAGCAGCCGGATGAGACTCGCCATTCACACTGGCCACCATTTTCGCTGTCCGACGCTGGGAAACTGCCTCACGACCAGATTAACAGAGCAAAACCAGTTCGAGCCCAAGTAGGCAGCTCCCAGAAGCGGGAATCACTGGGAATTCGTCAGATGGAGTCAGGGTTCGGCCATTCCCCTCTCCATTTTGTCGAGCCTGGTGGCCCCGCCCAGGAGCTGCCCGGGGGCCATCAGCCACAGCATGAAGAGGCTCAAAAGCGGCTGGGGAGGCTGGAACTCGGCTCGCCCCGGGCCCAGCTGAATATGGGACCCCAGGAGGGCACACGGGTTTTGGGAGTGGGCCCGTCACCTCTGGGGGTCCCGAAGCAGCCGGATGAGACTCGCCCATCACACTAGCCACCATTTTCGCTGTCCGACGCTGGGAAACTGCCTCACGACCAGATCAACAGAGCAAAACCAGTTCGAGCCCAGGTAGGCGGCTCCCAGAAGCGGGAATCACTGGGAATCCGCCAGATGGAGTCAGGGTTCGGCCATTCCCCCTCTCCATTTTGTCGAGCCTGGTGGCCCCGCCCAGGAGCTGCCCGCGGGCCACCATGCAGAGCTTCACAAGCGGCTGGGGAGACTGGAACTGGGCTCGCGCCGAGCCCAGCTGGACGATGGGATCCCAAGGAGGGCAGATGGGTTTTGGGTGTTGGCCCATCGCCTCTGGGGGGGTCCCCGGAAGCAGCCGGATGAAACTCGCCCATCACACTAGCCACCATTTTCGCTGTCCGGACGCTGGGAAACTGCCTCATGACCAGATCAACAGAGCAAAACCAGTTCGAGCCCAGGTAGGCGGCTCCCAGAAGCGGGAATCACTGGGAATTCGTTAGATGGAGTCAGGGTTCGGCCATTCCCCCCCCTCTCCATTTTGTCGAGCCTGGTGGCCCCGCCCAGGAGCTGCCCGCTGGCCAGCATGCAGAGCTTCACAAGTGGCTGGGGAGACTGCAACTGGGCTCACGCCGAGCCCAGCTGACGATGGGATCCCGAGGAGGGCAGATGGGTTTTGGGTGTTGGCCCATCGCCTCTGGGGGGTCCCAGAAGCAGCCGATGAAACTCCGCCCATCACACTAGCCACCATTTTCGCTGTCCGGACGCTGGGAAACTGCCTCATGACCAGATCAACAGAGCAAAACCAGTTTGAGCCCAGGTAAGCGGCCGCGTGGTCCACTAAAATAGTGAAACAGTAATGTCTTTTAATGCACTGTATTCCACGAAGAGCAGGAAAGTTTGGTGGGAGGGAGATATAAAGAGGAAAGAAATGACCTAGAGAATCTGCCAAATAGTTGAGATGCGGGAGGGGGAGGGAGGTGGGGACATTGGTGATGGGAGATGGGTTTGGGTGGAGGGATGCGTGTTGGAACACTGTAGAACCAAAACTCTACATGAGCATCTTTCAATTGTATGTCTAAAATGGTGTAATAATATTTGGGGGGAAAATAATAAAATTAAATTAAAAAAAAAAAAAAAAAAAAGAAAAATATTGAGTTGACCAAAGTAATCTGCATTGTTATAAAGACCTGGCGAACCAGTCAAAAAGTAAATGCATCTTACTATGCCCTCAAGAGAGCTTGTTACTTCTCCTCTGTAATGATTTGTCTGCTTGTTTGTGTCACACAGGGCATGCTCAGGGATAACTCCTGACTGAGCTGGGAGATCATCTGGAGCTAGGAACGGAACTGGGGTTGGCTAAGTGCAAAGCAAAAGTCTTAACCCGTAGTACCTCTCCAGTCCCCCAAACCCAGGTTCTACAGTACCCTTTGCTACTGAACCTTATTCAACCCTTTTTTTTTCATAAGCCAAGTAAATATCTAGCTAAAAGCAAAAATTACTCAAATAATAGAAGAGTTTAATGTCCCATCCAATAGAAGCAGCTCCTCTAGACAAGTCTATGCCTACCAGGAGACTTTCTAGTCATAACCTGTCTATCAACTTTCTAAATAGGAAAAAATTTAAGTATCTATGCTCACTTCCAGTTCATTGGAGTTTTATGTCATAAAACAATAAAAGAATACTATGGTTCATAAAATAAAATCAGTGATTCTAAACCATTTTAAGAAATTGGTCCAATTGAAAGCAGACATGGACTATTCATCTTAATCCAGGTACACTCTACAACATCCTCAGAGTTCACCTATGCTGAAAAATCCAACAAGTCTTCATATGCCTGATGGCCAGCATCTCTACTGCTCAGTTCTTTAAACCCTAGCTTCTTAAATTGTGGATCACAACTCCAGAATAGGCCACATAACTGAATGTGAGAGTCATAAAAATTGGGCCACTGTAGAATATTTCTGAACAAACAATGACCAAAACTGAACATGGACTAAATCTATGGTGATTCAAAAGAGCTCAACAGCACTGCAGTTCTCAGGCAAAAGGGTTGGAAGGAGAAATAGTTTAAGCAGGGCCAGGTTTTGGGCATTCCTGTTAAGAAAAAAAGTAAACTTACTCTATAAAGATTTCCCAATGTAACTGCAGCTTACTTTAATGAAATAAATTAACAATTACTTCTAATTGAAGAAAATGAGACCATGTGACAGTTTGAGACTATGTATAAACTTGAAGGGAGTGAATAAGTCAAACCAACTGATCACTATCATCTTCTGAAAATTGCTCTTTGATTGACTTTTGGGAACAGCTGCCTTGGTCTTCTCATTGCTAGTTCCTCATCTTTCCCATACCTGCACCCTACCCCATGATAAATATACACGAAAAAGATTTTTTAAAAATCAATTTAGATATGTGTTCAAATACTCTAGAGAAATTCACATACTTTTCCATAGCCTACAGAGGAAGAAATATAGCCAAATGTTTTCTAAAACCTCAATCTTTCTTTCTCCCCATCTTCATTCCCAGCCATCTCATTTGCTGGCTTATGCATACTCTGTACCTTGTACCCCTACTGGAGAGACTTCCATGTGGGCATTCTTTCCTTGATGACTGCTTTAGTATCACTCACAAATCTAGCTGAAGTCAGTAATGAACATACACTCACTGAGGTTCATAGAACTTTCTGTTCTCTGAAAACCAAACACCACAACCTGTTGGGTGACACGCCCTACTTTAAGCTCCAGCTACACTTAGCTTGCCGCCCCTCCCACCTCAGCTAGGGAGGTTTTGAATCAGCTCTGACACTTGTGAGGCCAAAAGGCCCACCTGAAATGCTTCATTTCAACACAGTCATTACCTGACTTCATCTCTAAATAGCCTCGCCCACAATGGGCCAGGCTGGGAAGTCTTGGCAGGTTTTTATCTATAGAATAAGCTGGGATAAAGGAGAAGGCTCTCTTGCCATTTTGGCTTCCCTTGGCTTTCTGCATCTCCTCTCCGTTGGGCTTTATCACATGGAGATGTGATTAAGGCTCCACACGTTCCATCTGGCATTCAAGATTAAACCTTGTGACAAGGGATCTATCTATCTGACAAGGGAAATATCCCACCAATCAAACAAAGCTGTTTTTAACACACTGGCTCCCAGTAGAAGACTTTCTTTGTTAATTTACAAAAGATGGAGGCGGCCATCTTGGCCTACACATGTCCGGGACCCAGCCAGGAATCCAAAATCCGGGGTTTTTCCTGTTCATGGATTGTATATCAGAACCTGTGACAGTATTACTTGTATCACTTTTCTTCCCGTTGATCATTGATGTGCTCGAGCGGGCACCAGTAACATCTCCATATGTCCTGTATCATGCCCAAGTGAATCTGCTCGCTCCAGGAACATAAAGAGCCAAAAACCCATTCCACCAGGTCATGGGAAAGAGTTCTATAATTGTTACTGGTATTTGGCATATCAAATACAATACGGGTAGCTTGCCAGGCTCTGCCGTGCAGGTGGGATACTCTTGTAGTTGCCTAATTTCATACATTTATTGATGAACCGCTTGGCTCCAAAGCGGCTGTGCAAGCCAAGCTTGTGATCAGCTCTTCTGCTGGGTGGAGCTCTGATGAGCTGGGGAGTCCGGATGTGGAAAATGGCAAGTCCTCATGGTGTGGGGGTTCATCTGGCTTCTTGCAAGACTCTGCTGGGATGGAGGGCCAGGGCTAGAACCCACCTTCCCTCCCGGCACCTTGTGATCAGCTGGGCACAGGGAGAGCCAGTAGCAGCTCTGCCCCATGTATGTGAGTCTCTGGACCAGGCATATGTGGGCTGGGCTTGAAAATGACTGCTGTAGGGTAGGACTCTGACGAGTTGGGTTGTGATGGTAAGGCCTTTTAAAACTGTGCCAGATTCCTGAGTTTTCATCCATTCCCTGCCGGCTTCAGAGGTAGAAGGGAACTTGTATCCTGGTATTGCTGGGGACCCTAGCAGCTCCCCAACAACAACCTTTGATTTAAGATCCATTTCTACTTAAGGCTCCACACGTTCCATCTGGCATTCAAGATTAAACCTTGTGACAAGGGATCTATCTATCTGACAAGGGAAATATCCCACCAATCAAACAAAGCTGTTTTTAACACACTGGCTCCCAGTAGAAGACTTTCTTTGTTAATTTACAAAGATAGTTAATGTGCTTTTTTTTTTTTTTTTTTTTTTTTGCCTTTTTGGGTCACACCCGGCAATGCTCAGGGGCTACTCCTGGCTCTGCACTCAGGAATCACTCCTGGCGGTGCTCGGGGGACCATATGGGATGCCGGGGATCGAACCCGGGCCGGCATGAGCCGGCGCGTGAAAGGCAAACGCCCTACCCGCTGGGCTATCGCCCGGCCCCTTATTTTTTTTTTAATGTGCTTTTTTAAATCAAGCAAGAATCAATGACTAAAAAAAAAGAATCAATAACTGGTGATTTGGGATTTTTTCTTTAAATGTCTCTTCCTCAATTTTCTCAAGGTTTCACGTGAGAGTTTAAGAAATAATCTTGAAAAAGCTACGAATATGTAAACGTTTGCTTATATATGCATAAAGAACTTGACAACCTTAAGAATGCTTGACACTCGTTTTGAGAATACAAACTTCCAAAAGGTGTCCTCTTTTCCTCCTTATGTGCTTATATTAGCTGTTTCTGTTCAGCAAGAAAAATGGGGCCTCTTGCAAAAAGAGGTGAGCTCCAGACTTCCAGTAAATATTTACCCTAAAAAAATAGATTTTTATTTATTATTTGTGTAATCCAGATTATTGTCTACTTGCTTCTTTGAAAGATTCCAGTGCTAGAAATTTGGGTAGACTGGAGGTAGAGGGGTCAAGAAAATAACTTCAGGGACCAGGAGACAGTATAGGAGTAAAGCACTTTGCATGGGGCTAACCCTGGTTTGATCCCCAGCACCACTTACAGTCCTTCGTGCGCTGTCAGGAGTGTGATCCCTGAGCACAGAGCCCTGAGCACCACGAGGTGTGGCAGTAAAAAGTAAAAATAAATAATAAATAACAATAATACAGGTTAACCAGTCCTCTTAAATAGAACACGTGTCCCTCCTAAGAACACGTGTTCAAAATAAAAGGTCAATAACAGCACTTAGCGAAATAACATGCACAAATGGTGTTTGAAAAAGACTACATGGGTTCAATGCTTAACTCCATCATTTAACGGTAAGACTTTTCACTCCTGTATGGCTCCATTTTTGCTCCTGTTCCATGTGTGGAACAGAATGTCTCTCTTTTAAAAATAATTACAATAATTACGCCTATCGATACTGGGGATTGCTTAGAAATTATTAGCAACTACTAGCTAAAAGAAAACAACAGAAACCACTGTCAAGCATTAGGATTTTAAAGAGGGTTTTAGAAAGCACTGTCATTTTTGGGCCTCCGAGTGGCTAAAAACAGGTCTGGGCATGGCTCTGTGGCTAAAATTGCTGCTTTGCAAATATCAGGCCATGAGTTAAGTACTTAGTACTGCTCAAATGTGCTGAGTGTAGTTTCTCAGCTCTGCATCAGGGGTTGGCTAGTGGCCCATGAATAAGAAATCTCCATATTCTATTAGGTGTGTGCTAGCACCACAACTGAAGTATGTGACCATTCCACAGGCACGCCATAACTAGGATGTGATCTTTATGGTTAGGATTGGAACCCCTGGTGAGCACAATTAAATGAGTGTTATCCCAAACACTGCATGCAAGCAACAAAGAGCACCACAGCCAAGAAAGCAACAAAGGAAAGGGAAAAGGAAGAAAAATAACCTAATAAAATAAATTGTAAAAAGTCATAAGAATGCAAGGTGCCCTCCCAATGGAAAACCAGCAGGACAGTTCTACTGTTCAAAAAGGGAGACATTCACAACATTGGCAACTATCACCCCATCTGCCTGTTGTCCGTCATCTATAAGCTGTTCACTCAAGTCATCCTGAAGAGAATTGGCAGAACATTAGATGAAGGACAACCATTCCAGCAAGCTGGCTTCCGAAAAGGATTCAGCACAATCAACCATATCCACATGGTAACCAAGCTCATTGAAGTTTGTAGGGAGTTCAAGATGCCGCTCTGTCTTACATTCATTGATTTAAAGAAAGCCTTTGATTCTGTGGAGACTGAAGCAGTCATCAAAGCCCTAGCCAAACAGGGTGTTCAAACCCAATACATCAAGATCCTTCGTGAGCTCCATTACGGATTCACCACCAGGATCTCACCATTCTACAAGGAAGTGATCATCAGTGTCAAAAGAGGGGTTCGGCAGGGAATACCATTTCACCAAAACACCTCAGTGCCAACCTCGAGAACATCATGCGACAATTAGAATGGGAAGGAATGGGAGTGAAGATAGATGGCCGGCAACTATACCACCTCCGCTTCACTGATGACATCATTCTAATAACACCAAACATTAGCCAAGTGGCACAAATGCTGGCTGACTTTGACTGAGAATGTGGAAAGATAGGTCTACAGCTGAATCTCAACAAAACTATGTTCATGAGAAATGAACTAGTTCCAGAGTCCCCATTCACTCTCAATGTAACAAACATCTCTGAATGCAGCAGTTATGTATATCTAGGTTGAGAAGTCAACATGATGAACGACCTAAAACCTGAGCTGCACAGAAGGAAGAGAGAGGCATGGAATGCCTTCAAGAACATTAAAAAAATAATGAAAAAGACAAAGAACCTCCGGCTCCAGGCACATATCTTTGACTCCACCATTTTCCCTACATTAACAAACGCCTCAGAGACCTGGGCCCTACGAAAGCAGGATGAGAATGCTATTCAGGTCTCCCAAAGAGGAATCAAAAGAGCTATGCTTGGAATATCACGCCTCACTCAAGTGAAAGAAGGAATCGGAGTTCCGACCTCCATCACTATTCCAGAGTCAGGGACGCTGTCTCATTTGCCAAGGCATCGAAAATCAGATGGGCTGGACATGTAATGCTATTTGGAGATAACCGCTGGACTAGAGCCGTTACTGACAGGATCCCACGGGATGTCAAAAGATCACGTGGCTGCCCACCTACAAGATGGTCAGACTTCTTCGTCAAGACCCTGAACGAACGGTTTGAGGTGCTTTGTATTCCTGAAGCAACCAGATGCCATTGGGCTACACTGGCACATGATAGGGTCAAATGGAAATATTACTGGTGTCCGCTCGAGCAAATCGATGAATAACGGGATGTCAAGTGATCAAGTGATCAAGTGGTAAAAAGTCATGAATTTTGTCACATTCCTCTTGTAAAACAGAGACCTATTTTTGATCCTTTTTATTCTTGATTAAACTTACAGCCATCTGACCAAAATAACGGAGAAGTGATGCTGTGTCCATCTCAGTCTTACATTTCTTTTTAATTTGGGGAACCACATCTGGAGCTGTCTGGAGCTGCTTTGGAGGACTAGGCAGTCCATGTGCCATCACCCAGGCCCTGAGTCCTACATTTAAAAAGGACTGGCAGCTCACACTTCCTCCATCCTGAAACCCAGCTGTCAATCTGCGAGGAATGCCACAGCCTGTTGGGCAGGCCGGTAAACTGAGGGGACTTCCACTCATGCCCACACCTGATTCCTAGCCTGTGAGTAATCCAAAACTGGAAGTATATCCTATAACTCCTGTCACAGATACTTTATCCCAGAACTCTGGCAAAACTGACAAGTCACAGGCAAGTAATATTCTTACTTTTAGCCTCTAAATTTGGAGGCAATTAATTTGTTACATAGCTATAGTTGAAAAAAAATAATCCGAGACCAAGTGCTTAAAGCAGTTCCTTCAGTTCTACATTAATTTTTTAAGAGAGGTGAATAATGCCCACAAGAAGAGGGACAGAGAAAGAGATAGAAAAGGGGAGGTGGGGTGTGCATGCCACAGAAGCAGAGTTGGTGGAGTGGAAGGAGAAAAACTGGGACATTGTGGTGGGAAATGTGCACTCATGAAGGGTTGGGTGTTGGAACATTGTATGACTGAAACCCAATCATGAACAGCTTTGAAACTATGTATCTCACAGCAATTTAATTAAAAAAAAGAGAGAGAGGCAAGATGTGGTGTCCATGACCGCACTGATGAGTGCCTGTTCTATATGATTGTTGACAGGCCTGGATGCCTCTTCTGGAACTGGAACCTGGCTTAGACAGTCGTGAAACAACTCAGTACAATGTGTGAGTCTAAGGACAGAAGAGAATCAGGAAGCAAAAACAGCGTAGAGGATTAGGTGATCTCACAGGGTCTTCAAGCGCTGATATTTTGCAACTTAAAGAGGAAGTTCTTCTGTGAGATGACCACTTAAAGCAGTGTTTTTCAACTGGGAGGCATATAGACCCCTGTGGACCCCAGGAGATTCTAAGGAGCTAAAGGCAAAAATCACTTAAACAGGAGGCCACAGCATGAGGCAAGAGGACCAACTGCTAGGATGGGGGGGGTGGGTAGGGGGGAACAGAAAGCAAACAAGACTGAAGAGAACACAGCCAGAGAAAGGTTTATAAATTTAGAGCCATACTAGAAAAATCTACCTACAATATTCTCCGACACAGATGTAATTGTGTTCCAGGGGGCTACACTCACTCAACAGTGTTCAGGGGTTACTGTCAGACTGGAAGACCATGCGGTATGGGGATGAACCCAGGGCTCCCACATACAAATCATGTGCTCTTTGACATCTCATGCTCCCAATCTTCCTCCTACTTAGGGTATCGGTAAAGTAGCTATCTGCAAATTAGTGAAAGTAGAGTTTCTCTCCAACTTACATGCAGGAGGATATAAATTTACATGCAGGAGGATATAAATTTACATGCAGGAGGATATAAAAACAGATAAATTTTCATATGGCTACATAAAAACTGTCTATCAGATAAGTAGATCAAGTGATAGCTATTCTGTGAGGATAAGTAATTTTAAGACTTATCCTGATACTGCTATACCTTACCACATCTTCTTTCCAAGGTCCAACACCCAACCCTTCATGAGTGCACATTTCCCACCACACCTCTTTGAACCAAGAGGTGTGACTGGGTACTGAAAGTTAGACTACAGAGTGTTTCAGTCTGGGACTCTCAAAGGGTTGGGAGTAGCTTAGCATCTGGGAGACCCGGGTTTGATTCACCCAGCGCCATGAATACTGCCAGGGAGCAACTCCTCGGCTCTGTCTTGTGTGGCATCCCAAACAAAATAAAAGTATATACCATTCCCACAAGTCTTAACAAGAGAAAAAGAACTGTGTTCAAAGACAAGTGATGATGAAGTCAAAGCTATAGGAAGCTTCCTTGACCAGCTGGGACAATTTAATCTAATGCCACTAAGGGTGTCACTCAATGTCTTGGTCATAGGGAAAGGAGGCTGAAGGTCAAACAACTTTCTAAGTACTTTGACTTTGGCTAATGTTGGAGTTCATTAACTTCATCTTTGAAAACAAAAATGTCCTTTGAGTCTTTGATAGGGAACACTAATAGTCAAGATAAAAGCATAAGCATTAATCAGTAAGCTTCACAAAATTTCCTTTTGCATCCTGAATAAGGGAGAGTGACTTGAATCCAGGCCAATGTTACTGTTAAAGAAGAGTCTTCAGAGGCAAGAGGATCCTGGTAGAAGGGCTAAGCTCACAAGTCATCAGGAGTGAGACAGGCCTGTATAAAATAGTTATCTCTGCTGTATACTCAATATGCGGGAAACTAGGACTGGGAGGACAACTACATATTGAACCCAGAAAAAAGACAAAAATGAACGAGTAGGCATGGAATGAAAGCAAAGACACATTGGGGTAGAAATTTGCTAATTCCCTAGGGACACAATCCTATAATGACCAGATATTATTACTGCAATTAAAGCAGGGACTCTATGTCCCTTCACTGTTACTAGGCCAGCAGTTTTCTCAGGGTACTTAAGGAGAGGACACATCACAAAGAATGAGAAGTTCCAACTGCTCCAGGAGTTTCACAGACACCAATGGCTCCACTAAGGCGCTCATATGCGCCAACGCATAGGTGCCACATCAATACAGACCTCTCCTCCCCCTCCAGATTTCTAGTCACCTTCATACTGATTCTCTGATTCATTTTCAAAGAAAGTCACCAAAGAATAGTAACACTGAAGGTGTGGTAGAGAAATAAAGGATAATGGGGTGGGTCAGAGTTCTGTAAGTAATGTCTTTTTCTTCATTTGTAAATTTAAAAGTTAAATAAAAAGTGAGCTCATAGTATTTGCATGACATATATATATATTGTCATGCATACACACACACATATACATATACATATTATGATAACAATATCCAAGGTCAGGCAAAACAGGGATCAGGAGGTCTTGTCAAAGGTGGAAATTACCGCAAACGTGCGGGAGTCAGAGGTTAAGACAGAGAAGGGAACAGTGTGCTAGTAATTGTCAAAAGTGCTAATACCAACCTAGAACTGAGCATTAAATACAGGCAAAAGATACACATGATAACCTCTAAGTGTATGTATTACAATCCACACAATATGCGAGAGAAGAGAGAAAAGAGATGAGAAAAAAGAGATAAAGAACCTGCCATAGAGGCAGGCTAGGGAGGGATGAGGGAATCGGGGACATTAGTGGTGGGAAATGAGCACTGGTGGAGGGATGGGTGCTGGAACACTGTATAAAGGAAACCCAAATATGAACATCTTTGTAATTGTATATCTCACAGTGGTATAATAAAATATTTTTAAAAAATACTAATTTTTTTAAAAATAAAATAAAATACACATTAAAAAAAGTGAGTTCATAGTGTTAGGGTCTTGGGTCCTTGCAAGTAAAACTGGCAAAAGTCCCTTAGGGTGTGTGGAGAGGGTGTCCCATCTCCCATTTGCAGGCTAAGCCCCAATGCTCTGGGTATGTCTACATCCCTGGGTGAAAGGACCTCTTTAGTTCACAGTGGGGCAGGGTCAGCGCAGAAGCTAGACACTGCGCGCACCCGGCAGCCTCGCTGAAGACACTCACGGTTGTACTAGCACAGAACCAGCCCAGTCACCCCTCCAACACATGCCCCTGGCAAGGCCAGCCCCTACTCCCAGGCTCCATCTTCTCATTTCCCTTTACGGCTGCAAATCTGACAGCACCTTTCTCTGCCTTCTGGCTATTTGACGCCGGTGGTCTCCTTTTCCTCTTATCCACTCTTTGTCCAAGAGGCTCAGACTACTTTTGTATACAGAAATGGTTGGGCCAGTGGTAGGCGAGAACCCCCTCCTCCCCCCACCCCCCCCCCAAGCACTTTCCCCCTTTCTCCAGTTCTCTGGGTTTCCCAGCACAGCTCAGGCGCTCAAAGCCCTTAGGCTTTGTACCGGGCCTCCTTAAAGACATTTTAAACTAAGAAGAAAGAGGGAAGAGGGGCAGCTTAGCATAGCACTGATCACATATTTGCATCTTGCTTGAAGTCGATTTAATTTCAAAGCTGGTCGCAGATACTCAAGCGGCTTTGTTACAGCCAGACCACAGCAGGAATTGCAATTTTTCTTGCCTCAAAGCCAGGAAATAAACTTCTAAGCGGCTCTGATAAGTTTCCTCCCTCTCTCTCCTCTCAAAGAGGGTCAGCACCATAACTGAGGCAAAGCCACCAATGGAGCTGAGAGAGAGAGAGAGACAGACAGACAGACAGACAGACAGACAGACAGACAGACAGACAGACAGAGACAGAGAGAGCGCGCTAAACCTTCAACGCACCCCCACACCAGCGTCCCGTCCGCAGGGCCACCCGCCAGCCCTCACTGGGACTCCCGTGCGCTCTGCAGACAGGCGGGCAACGTCTGGCACCAAGCGGAGGGTCGGGGGAAAGCCAGGGCCCGGCGGAGAGAGGAAACCCCGCGTCGGCGACTGTTTAAAGCCAGCTCTGCTCACTTACAGAGCAGCGCTACAATCGAAAACAAGGTCTAGAAACCCTATTACTCTTTCGTTGAGCTGCCCGCAGACCTAGAGCCTCCGGCGGCGGGGAGGCGAGTCACCCGGCGGGTGGAGCTGGGGGAAAGGGGGTGTCGAACGTCAACGCCGAGTGGCGAAGCTGCCAGCCTACCTCGCTCAGCTCGGCGGTGTCGTTCCCGAATTTCATAGTGACTCCAGAATTCATGACTGCACGTTGCAGAGCCGGGCTCCTCGTGCTGCTCGCGCCCGGGCCGGTCAGCAGGCTGGCGATCCGCGGCGTGGCGCCTTCGGGCCCGTCTTCGTCTCGACAGCCATGTTTCACGCGGACCGCGGGGACGTGCCGAGAAAGACGCCGCGCTGCAGGCGGCTGGGCAGTGCCAGGCTCCGGGCACCGCTACCTGGGTCCCTGCCCGCGCAGGCCCCTCGCACACACCGAGGACAGGCTCCGGGCCCGCCCGGCACGACCCGATCCGGGAAGGGCTCGGCAGGACTGGCAGGAGCGGCGCGGCGGCACGGGGCACGCGGCGGTGCTGCAGCCAAAGTTCCCCGGGGCTCGGGAGTTGGAGTGGATCCCGCTGAGCGCCGGGAGTG
This sequence comes from Cryptotis parvus, assembly GCA_021461705.1. Classification (NCBI taxonomy): domain Eukaryota; kingdom Metazoa; phylum Chordata; class Mammalia; order Eulipotyphla; family Soricidae; genus Cryptotis; species Cryptotis parvus. The sequence continues at coordinate 23,991 of JAJIBD010005629.1, read as the reverse complement.
GATCCCGCTGAGCGCCGGGAGTGGATCCCGACCGAGCGCCGGGAGTGGATCCCGACCGAGCGCAGCTGCCGCCGCGGGGCGCGGGGCGGTGCGGGGGCGGAGCGGCGGCCGGGCGGGGCGGAAGCCGGACCCAGCGGCCCAGCCCGCTCCAGTCTTTCATCCCGCCATCCCGGCCAGGGAAGACACGGGAAAGCCGTAGAAACGGCAGAAAGCGGCAATCAGAGAAGCGCGCTCTCCCACCTCTAGAACTCTGCACGTTCTGCCGAGTTCGAGACCCGGCCAGTGGGCACGGCTCGGGCGCTTTTTCTGAGAATGGGTGCGCAGGATCCCGACCACCGTGAAGTCATCAGCGGGGGGTACAGACTCTTGGCCGATCCCTCCCCTTGGCTAGGCGGTTTCTGCATGTTCATCGTACACATTAAAATGCCCCTTCTCTGGACAGCAGGTCAATTTCTTAACCTCCCAGCTCCTAAAAATCTCACCTGAGAAGAGCAAAAATTTTATTACTAGGATTTACAATACAGACGGGCTAAAAAAAAATTCTGATCCCTTATAATGGTGGCTGTGGAATTGTTTAAGAGGTTATCATCAGTCGCTTTCTACAAAATGGGAACAAAATGTCGTCATCCCCAATAACAGACTTAGGCATTTCCTGAATTCACCTCTTTAAAAGCCACTGTATTGTTAATTTCCAAGGTCAGGTCTTGAAAGCCCAAATAGAATGTTTATTTTGATATTTAAGAATAACCAAGGATGGGACCAGAGCTTTAGTCCAGCGGGTAGGGCGTTTGCCTTGCACGCTGCAGCCGGCCCAGGTTCAATCCCAGGCATCCCACATGGTCCCCCAAGCACCGCCAGGAGTAATTCCTGAGTGCAGAGCCTGGAGTAACCCCTGAGCATTGCGGGTGGGACCCAAAAAAGAGCAAAAAAGAAAAAAAAAGAATAACCAAGGAGGGGCCAGAGCTATAGTACAGAGTGGAGGGCATCCCATAAGGGCGGAAGTAATTTCTGAGTGCAGAGTCAGGAGTAAGCCCTGAGTATCGCCAGGTGTGACCTGAAAAGCAAAAACAAACAGACAAACAAAAAGAACCAAGTTTGCATAAGCTGTAGTATCCATCGGTGCTCAGCTGATCATGAGGCACCCGGGAGGGAAGACAAGTGCTAGCCCTGGACCACCATCCCAATAGAGCCTCGCAAGAAGCCAGAGGAACCCCCACACCATGAGGGCAGTCATTTTCAATATCCAGACTCCACAGCTTGTCAGAGCTCCACCCAAGAAAAAAGCCGGCCAGGATCTCACCATTCTACAAAGAAGTGATCATTGATGTCAAAAGAGGGGGTTCAACAGGGTGATACCATTTCACCAAAACTCTTCAGCGCCACCCTCGAGAACATCATGCGACAATTAGAATGGGAAGAAATGGGAGTGAAGATAGATGGTCGGCAACTACACCACCTCCACTTCGCTGATGACATTGTTCTAATAACACCAAACATTAGCCAAGTGGCACAAATGCTGGCTGACTTTGACCGAGAATGTGGAAAGATAGGTCTACAGCTGAATCTGAAGAAAACTATGTTCATGAAAAATGAACTAGTTCCTGAGGCCCCATTCACTCTCAATGGAACAAACATCTCTGAATGCAGCAGTTATGTGTACCTAGGTCGAGAAGTCAATATGATGAACAACCTAAAACCTGAGTTCGCAGGAGGAAGAGAGCAGCATGGAATGCCCTAAAGGCATCGAAGAAATAGCTAAAAAGGACAAAGAACCTCCGGCTCTGGGCACATCTCTTCAACTCTACCATTCTCCCTGCATTAACATATGCCTCAGAGACCTGGGCCCTATGAAAGCAGGATGAGAATGCTATTTGGGTCTCCCAGAGAGGAATCGAAAGAGCTATGCTTGGAATATCACGTCTCACTCAAGTGAGTGAAGGAATCAGGAGTTCTGACCTCTGTCACTATTCCAGAATCAGGGACGCTGTCTTGTTTGCCAAGGCTTCAAAATCAGATGGGCTGGACATGTAATGCGATTTGGAGACAACCGCTGGACTAGAGCCGTTACCGACTGGATCCCACGGGATGTCAAAAGATCATGTGGCCGCCCACCTACAAGATGGTCAGACTTCCTTGTTCAGACCCTGAAGGAACGGTTTGAGGCTCTTCATATTCCTGAATCAACCAGATGCCATTGGGCTACATTGGCACGTGATAGGGTCCAATGGAAATGTTACTGGCGCCCGCTAGAGTAAATCGATGAATAACGGGATTCAAGTGATCAAGTGATCCCCTTTGCAGTTTATCAGTAAATGCACAAGATGAGAGCCTACTACTGAGTGAATACCACCCGCACTGCAGAGCCTGGCAAGCTACCGGTGTTGTATTTGATATGCCAAAAACCAGTAGCAATTATAGACCTCATTCCCATGACTGAACGAATGGTTTGAGGCTCTTCATGTTCATGTTGCTGGAGCGAGCAGATGCCCTTGGGCTACACTAGCACACCACAGGACATTTGAAAATGTTACTGGTGCCTGCTTGAGCAAATAAATGGACAACGGGGAGAAAAGTGACAAAGTGACAAGTGGTATCCATCTGCCCGTCCATTGATTGACTAATTGACCTCTTAAGGAGGCTTCCTGAAAGAGAGTTTGCTGCAGTGCAGGGTGCTGCAACCTAAGGTACCAGGGGGGGCTTGAAAAGTCCACTTTTTATGTATTTATTCACTGCAGTCTACTAAGTATTATGTGCTTGAAGACGGAAATGATAAGAGAATATTAAGAGTATAAGGAAAGTTCAGCAACCTCCCTATCCCTGCTTCATAAAACATGAAGAGAAATATCATAATAAAACAAGGATATTTGCCTCAAAAAGCAATACAAAAAAACCCTGCTGTCATCGGAGAGAGAGGTTGTGACAGGAACTGAGGGCCCAGAGAGATAATATAGCAGGAGAGTGCTTTCCCTTGCAACGACAGGTGGCAGACCGGGGTTCCATCCTGGGCAATGCATACAGTTCCCTGAATTCCACCAGAAGCTCAATCCCTGAGCAAAAAGCAAAGAGTAAGCCCTGAGCATCATTGGGGGTAGCCCCAGAGCCCCTAAAAATATGAACTGGAGCTAAGAGGAAACTGAAGTAATCATAGAAGAGGGAGTTTGTGCCAGCAGTGTTTGAAGAATGTCTGCATTCAGCAGAGGTGAAGGAAGCATGGATGGACAGTGTCCATGTAGAGAAAGGAAAGCACAGATGGATGGACAGTTTCTGTGTAGACAGGAAAGCATGGATAGATGGACAGTGTCCGTGTAGAGACAGGAAAGCTTGATGGATGGACAATGTCCGCATAAAGACAGAAAATCAGGGATGGACAGTGTCCACATAGAAATAGGTAAGTGCGGATGGATGGATGGACAATGTCTGTGTAGAGACAGGAAAGCAAGGATAAATAGGCAGTGTTTGTATAGACAGGAAAGCATGGATGAATGGACAGTATCTGTGTAAATAGGAAAGCATAAATAGATGGACAGTGTCCCACAGAGACAGTAAAGAATGATGGATGGGGGGCCGGAGCGATAGCCCAGCGGGTAGGGCGTTTGCCTTGCACGCGGCTGGCCCATGCCGGCCAGGGTTCGATCCCCGGCATCCCATATGGTCCCCTGAGCACCGCCAGGAGTAATTCCTGAGTGCAGAGTCAGGAGAAACCCCTGAGCATTGCCGGGTGTGACCCAAAAAAAAAAAAAAAAAATAAATAAATAAAAAAATAAGAATGATGGATGTACAGTGTCTATGTAGACAGGAAAGCATGGAGGGATGGACAGTGTCTGCATAGAGACAGGAAAGCATGGATGGACAGACAGTGTCCACGTAGAGACAGGAAAGCAGGGATGAATAGTGTCCACACAGAAACAGGAAAGCATGGATGAACAGTGTCTTTTTAGAGAGAGGAAAGCACAGAGGGGTGGACAGTGTCTTTGGAGAGACAGGGATGCACAGATGGATAGACAATGTCCGTGTAGAGACAGGAAAGAACGAATGGATAGTGTCTGCGTAGATAGAGGAAAGTATGTAGGAACTCTTGGTCACTTGATCACTTGACATCCTGTTGTTCATTGATTTCCTCCAGCGAGGGCCAGTAATTTGACCCTATCATGTGCCATGTAGCACAATGGCATCTGCTTGCTTCAGGAATACGAAGAGGCTCAAACTGTTCATTCAGGGTCTTGACGAAGAAGTCTGACAATCTTGTAGGAGGGCGGCCACGTGATCTTTTTGAGGCCCCATGGGATCCAGTCGGTAACAGCTCTATTCAAGCAGTTGTCTCTAAATCGCATTACATGTCCAGCCCATCTGATTTTCGATGCCTTGGCAAACAAGACAGCGTCCCTGACCCTGGAAAGTCAACTGAGGTTGGAACTCCGGATTCCTTCTCTCACTTGAGTGAGGCGTGATATTCCAAGCATAGCTCTTTCAATTCCTCTTTGGGAGACCCGAATAACATTCTCATCCTGCTTTCTTAGGGCCCAGGTCTCTGAGGCGTATGCTAATGTAGGGAGAATGGTGGAGTCAAAGAAATGTGCCCGGAGCCAGAGGTTCTTTGTCTTTTTCACTATTTTTTTTTAATGTTCTTGAAGGCATTCCGTGCTGCCTCTCTTCCTCCTGCTCAGGTTTTAGGCCATTCTTTCCTGTATCTACATATCTATGGTCATTCATCATGTTGACTTCTTGACCTAGGTACACATAACTACTGCATTCAGAGATGTTTGTTCCATTGAGAGTGAATGGGGCCTCTGGAACTAGTTCATTTCTCATGAACATAGTTTTGTTGAGATTCAGCTGTAGACCTATCTTTCCACATTCTCAGTCAAAGTCAGCCAGCATTGGTGCCACTTGGCTAATGTTTGGTGTTATTAGAACAATGTCATCAGCAAAGCCTACCGTCTATCTTCACTCCTATTCCTTCCCATTCTAATTGTCACATGATGTTCTCGAGGGTGGCGCTGAAGAGTTTTGGTGAAATGGTATCACCCTGACGAGCCTCTCTTTTGACATCAATGATCACTTACTTGTAGAAAGGTGAGATACTTGTGTTGACTCACGAAGGATCTTGATGTATTGGGTTTGAATGCACTGTTTGGCTAGGGCTTCAATGACTACTTCAGTCTCCACAGAATCAAAGACTTTCTTTAAATCAATGAACGTGAGACATTGAACCCCCTACAAACCTCAATGAGCTTGGTTACTGTGTGGATATGATCAATTTTGCTGAATCCTTTTCGGAAGCCAGACTGCTCACATGGTTGTCCTTTATCTGTGTTCTGCCAATCCTGTTCAGGATCACTTGAGTGAACAGCTTGTAGATGATGGACAACAGGCAGATGGGGCAATAATTGCCAATGTCGTGAATGTCTCCTTTTTGAACAGTAGAACTGTCCTGCTGGTTTTCCATTGGGAAGACGCCTTGCATTCTGACAATGCAATGGGACAAGCATCTGCTTGTCCAGGAACATTCTGACAATGGGACTCTTGGTAGATACAGGAATGCATGGTTGGATGGACAGTGTCCCTGTAGCGACAGGATAGCATGTATGGATAGACAGTATCTGTGTAGACAAGAAAACATGGGTGAATGGACAGTGACTTTGTAGACAGGAAAGCATGGATGGATGGACTGTGTCCGCATAGAAACAGGAAAGCATGGATGGATGGACAGTGTCTGTGTAGACAGGAAAGCATGGATGGATGGACTGTCTGCATAGATATGTAGATACAGGAAAGCATGGATATATGTACAGTGTCTTGTAGACAGGAAAGCATGGATGGATGGACAGTGTCCCTGTAATGACAGGATAGCAGAGATGGTTAGACAACGTCTGTGTAGACAAGAAAACACGAGTGAATGGACGTGTTTGTGTAGACAGGAAAGCATGGATGGATGGACTGTGCCTGCATAGATACAGGAAAGCATGATGGATGGACAGTGTCTGTGTAGACAGGAAAGCATAGACTAATGAACGGTATATGTGTAGAGACAGGAATACACGGATCGATGGACAGTGTCTGTGTAGAGAGGAAATCACAGATGGATGGATCGTGTCTGTATAGATAAGAAAGTCAGATGGTTGAACAGTGTCTGTGTAGAGACAGAAAAAGCACGGATGGATATACAATGTCCACATAGAGACATGCATTTCATTCTGGAATGGAATGGAGATGGGAAAGTGAGTTGGAACCACACCATGGTAGTTTGGAATCACTTGTATCACTTACCTATCTTCCCGTTGTTCATCGATTTGCTTGAGTGGATGCCAGTAAAGGCTCCATCCCTGTCACGTGCTAGTGTATCCCAAGGGTATCTGCTTGTCCAGAAACACGAAGAGCCTCAAACCATTTGTTCAGGTCATGGGAATGAGGTCTATTATTGTTACTGTTTCTGGCATAGCAAATACAACACGGGTAGCATGCAGGCTCTGTGGTGCAGGTGGGATACTCTCAGTAATAGGTAGGTGCTCGGTTCTTGCATTTACTGGCAGCAAAGAAGCTGTACAAAACACGATGTCTTGTTGCTGTCCTTTGGGGGCCACATCTACTGATACATTCTGATCAGGAGCTCTCATGGGAACATCTCAGTGTACAAAGAACTTTGTCATTTTACATACAGCAAAATTCTACTGCTATGCCTGTCTGATCAATACTCGTCAACTAATTGATGGAATACTGGAATAAATAAATGGAATTGTTTGACGGACAATGGAAAGCCACCAAAAGATTTTTGAGCAATGAAATATAAGGAGAAGAGCTCTCTTTTAAGAAAGTCCATTGGCTTTGTTACACTCATGAGTAACTAACATATGTGCAAATAGACTAGTGTTGAGTATGTTTCTGGCAAAACAAATTTTTCATACTACTACATAGTCCCTAAAACCAATCAGATGATTTCACTTTGTGTTCAGCCAAAAGAAAGGTTCTAAAGGTGAATGGAAAATTTGCAGTGTTGAACTTATAAAAAAGCATTATATCTATGATTCTATTTTATGGACAACAAAAGGCATTTTCAAAAGTAATGCTGATCTTCATCTAATGTTCACCCAATCCTGTTCTGGATGACTAGAGTGAACAGCTTGTAAATGATGGACAACAGGAGTTCGGTGATAGTTTCCAATGTCATGAATATCTACCTTCTTGAACAGTAGAACTGTCCTGCAGGTTTTCCGTTGAGAGGGCACCTTGCATTCATACATATAGCATGTGAAGAGCCGAGTTAGGTAATGAGGAGTACTGACGGCAGCAATGAAAGAAAACCATGAGAGCAAGCAGGCTTCTGAAACAGATACTGCACAATCGACCATATCCACACGGTAACCAAAGTCATTAAGATTCATTCACTGATTTAAAGAAAGCCTTTGATTCTGTTGAGACTGAAGCGATCATTGAAGCCCTAGCCAAACACAGCGTTCGAACTCAATACAGCAAGATCTGTTGTGAGCTGTATTACACATTCACCACCAGGATCTCACCTGGTGAGATCTTTCCCCATTGAACCACCTGCATTTCATGGACCACGAGGTGACTTCCGACCCGAGTCCACCATCCTGATATGTTGCAGGACTCATCTAAGAGCCTCTGAATCTGCTCTGAATTGCCTCCTGCAAATCACTTTGTAGATAAGGGGGTAGTCTAAATGTGGCACTTTATTTGACCATGTATCCTGCACTACCTGGTATAAATATTCTCTCATGCTACCACAATCATCGTGGGACTAGCTAGATCTTACCAGCATATTTGCCTGGCCACTTTGGATCCCTAAGTAATTAGACCAGAGAGAAATGCTGTTTGCCTCCAAGCAATCAAGCATGGCTCCCTGATAACTCAAAGGCAATTAAAATACAAAACTACCGTGAAATAGACGAGACTTGTGAAGGCTTGGAGAAATATTTAACTGGCATTAGTATTAGTCTTTGGTACAGAGACATGCCATCTCAGAAACCCCCTTCTCTACCCTATAAAGGCTTTTCCAGGCAGATCTTGGCTCAAGACATTATCATATAAAAAGACATTAGGTGAAGTGCTGGAGGAAATTACCTGAGGGCATTTGACCCTCCCTGCCAGGGGAAGTTACATTTAGCTTACAGCTCCTCCCAGCTCTGCTAGGAGGCTTTGAATTAGCTCTGGGTCCTTGTATACAGCCAGAAAGTCTCCTGAAGTTGCTACATTTCTATAGGGCTATTTTCCTGTTTTCATCTCTAGATAGCCCAGGCCATTCTGGGCTGGGCTGGGGAGTTTGGGTGGATTTCTAGCTATAAAATAAGCTGCCAGAAGAAAGAAGCTCTCTCTTTTTCCCCCTTTTTTGCCATTTCGGCTTCCCTTGGTGTTTTGCTTCTCTGTCCTCTGCATTCTCTGTTGGGCCTCAACACGTGGTGGCAGCCATCTTGGCCTACACCTGGCAGGGGCCTAGCTGGGAACCCAGAGTTCGGAGGTTTTCGCTGCTCTTGTATATTGGAATCTGTGATGTTAAGTCCTTTTAAAACTGCGTTGGATTCCTGAGTCTTCATCCACTTCCCGCTGGCTTCGGAGGTAGAAGGGAACTCGCTTCCCGCCACTGTTGGGGGACTCCGGGCGGCATCCCCCGACACCGATGGAGCCTCGGAAAAACCGAGAGAAACCCCCAAACCTTGCTGGCAACGATCTTCACCATCCACATTCCACAGATTTTAAGATCTTCGCCCAAGAGATTAGTCTCCAGCCCAGCTTGTCATAAACCCAGCCTACAAGGACCCACCCTGCAGAGACCTGCCCCTTCAGAGGAGAGTATTTCAAGCCCAGGAATGCTTGAGCCACAGACACAGATACACCCAGCAGAGCAGAAACCAGCTTTCCCCATTGAACCCCCTGCATTCCATGGACCACGAGAGCGACTTCTGACCCGAGTCCACCATCCCAATGGAGCCTCGGAAGAGCCCAGAAAAACTCCCACACCTTGCTGGCAGCCATCTTCACCATCCACACTCCACAGCTCGTAAGATCTCCATGCAAGAGATTAAGCCATTCTCCAGCCCGGCTTGTCAGAAACCCATCCTACAAGGACCCATTCTGCAGACACCTGGCCTTTAGATACCCATATTTCAAGCCCAGGAATTCTTGAGGAACACACACAGATACACCCGGCAGAGGAGATACCAGCTTTCCCCGTTTCTTGTGGCCACTGTGCGGCTGTGAGATTTACCTCCAAATTTGGATTTACCTCCAAATTTCCATGAATATTCTACCCAACCCCTGAGAGAGCCCCACAAGGGAATGAGAGATATAGTGCGCGCACAGCAGAGCCTGGCAAGCTGTCCGATGCATGTTCGATATGCCAAAACCAGTAACAATAATATTTATTTTCCTAACCCTGAAAGAGCCCTTTATACGGCAGCAGTAAGAAAGGCGAACAAGCAGTGCCTGATAAAATTTCACGGCCATCCTAGGCTGCCATAACGAAGAAGGACTAAAATGACTGTCTGTACTTTCAATGCACGTATACTGGCATAAGAAGCATTTATTGAGGATCTGATGGTGCAATCACAATAGATCAAATACGACATCATTGGTCTGACTGAGACGAGGAGGCGACAGTTGCATCATGATGTATTTGACACCAGAGAAGAATTGTTCCTTGGAACATGCGACAAAAGAGGCGTCCGTGGCATTGGTATCATTGTCAACACGAACAGGGCCGTCAACATTGATTCATTTGAATGCCTAACAAACCAGATAGGATGATTACACTTGAAAAGATGTGGCCCACTTCCAGCAATTTATATCTTCATTGTCTACAGAACAACATCCACATACAAAGAAGATGAAATTGAGAAATTCTACATGGAACTGGAGGAGTTCTATAAAAAAGATCACACCTTCTACAAGATCATAGTTGGTGATTTTAATGCCAAGATAGGACCGAGAAGATCTGCTGAAGAACTCCACATAGAGACACATGGCCTAAAATGGAACGAACAGGGTGAGAGACTATCTGAGTTCATCATGTCCACCAAGGCCATTCATGGGAACTCACAGTTCCAGAAGGCTGAAGCGAAACGTTGGACATGGGAATCTTCTGGAGGACAGTTCCACAGTGAAATTGACAACATCATCTTCAGTCGACGGTTTTGTATGACCGATGTTGCTGTTGTCCCCAAATTCCAAACAGGATCGGACCACCGCCTCCTTCGTGCGAAATTCTACTTCACGCTAATGTGGACAAAAGGCTGCAAAGTTTAAGAAGAGAACTCCCAGAATGACCACCAACTGGGAACTCTTTCGCACCATTGCAGCAACATGGGAAGATAACATCATTGATGACATCGATGAATCATACAACAGATTGGATCAGCACCTCCATGATTGTGTGAAGAATGCCGAGAGAGAGAAAAGACACAAAAGGACGCCTATCTTCAGAAACTCTTGAGCTCATTCGACAACGAAGCAAGGCACGAGCCTCAGGAGACTAAATGCTAGCATCCAAGCTTGCTAAACAGTGCAGAGAAGCGATAAAAGAAGACCTCAAAGACAGAAGAGCAGAAATACTGGAAGATGCAGCAGAAGCCGGGACAAGCATTCGCACTGCCCGCCTGTCCTTCGCCAACTATAAGACCAAGGTGACTGCACTCCGATGCCCTGATGGATCTATCACATCTTCCAGAAAGACAATGGAGAATATTATCCATGACTTCTAATCAGATCTCTTTGATAGCCACGTCCTCCTGCCCACATACCAAATTCCACAGGATGGATATGTCATTCCCAACATTCTCCCTTCTGAAATCTGACATGCCATTTTGTGGATAAAGAAGAGAAGAGCATCAAGCCCAGTCAAATTCAGACACGAACATCTGAAGAATCTGCCATTGGTACTTATCAATACACTAGCTTGGCTCTTCACATGCAACCTGTCCAAATGCAAGGTACCCTCTCAATGGAAAACTAGCAGGACAGTTCTACTGTTCAAGATGGGAGACATTCATGACATCGGCAACTATCGTCCCATCTGTCTGTTGTCCGTCATCTACAAGCTTTTTACACGAGTCATTTATAACAGGATTGGCAGAACACTAGATGAAGGACAACAATGCGAGCACACTGGCTTCTGGAAAGGATTCAGCACAACTGACCATATCCACACGCTAACCAAGCTCATTGAGGTTTGTAGGGAGTACAAGAGGCCGCTCTGTCTCACATTCATTGATTTACAATTAAAAAGTTCATATTTGGGTTTTGGTCAAACAGTGTTCCAGCACCCATCCCTCCACCAGTGCCCATCTCCCACCACCAACGTGCCCGGTACCCTCCCCCTTCCCCAGCCCACGTCCATAGCAGGTTCTTTATTTCTTTCCCTTTCTCTCTCTTTCTCTTTTCCTTCCCTTCCAGACTATGGATTACAGAACATACATTAAAAGGTTGTCATTTGTATCCTTTTGCCTCTATTTAATGCTCAGTTCTAGGTTGGCATTAGTACCCTTGACAATTATGAGCACACTATTTCATTTTCTGTCTTACCTAATCTCTGACTCCCACACGTTTTTGATAATTTCCACCTTTGACAAGACCTCCTGATATATGTTTCACTTGACCTTGGATATTGGTATCATAATATGTACATATATATTTATGTTATGTAGATAAATGCAGTCATTCTGTATCTGTCTCTCTCCTTCTGGCTAATTTCGCTCAACATAATCTTCTCCATGTCCATCCATTTACAGGCAAATTTTATAACTTCATTTTTCCTAACAGCTGCATAGTATTCCATTGTGTAGATGTACCAAAGCCTCTTTATCCAGTCATCGATTTTCGGGCACTCTGGTTGCTTCCAGATTCTGGCTATTGTGAATAATGCAGCTATGAACATAAAAGTAGGGATGGTGTTTCCGCTGCGTATTTTTGGTTTCCCATGGTAGATTCCCAGGAGTGGTATGGCTGGGTCAAATGGGAGTTCAATTTCTAGTCTTTGGAGGAAAGTCCATACTGTTTTCCAGAAAGACTGTACCAGCCGGCATTCCCACCAACAATGGATGAGTGTCCCCTTTTCCCCACATCCACGCCAGCACTTGTTGTTCTTGCTCTTTTGAATATGTGCCAGTCTCTGTGGTGTAAAATGGTATATCATTGTTGTTTTGATTTGCATCTCTCTGATGATTAGTGATAATGAGCATTTTTTCATATGTTTTTTGGCCATTCGAATTTCTTCCTTCCTGAAGTTTCTGTTCATTTCTTCTCCACATTTTTTGATGGGGTTGTTTGTTTTCTTCTTGTAAAGTTCTACCAGTGCCTGATATATCCTGGATATTAACCCCTTATCAGATGGGTATTGGGTGAATATTCTTTCCCATTCTGTGGACTGCTTTTGTATCTTAGTCACTGCTTCTTTTGAGGTGCAGAAGCTTTTTAGTTTCATGTAGTCGCATATGTTTATCTTTTCTTCTGGTTGCTTTGTTAGTGATGTTTCACCTTTGAAGATGCCTTTAGCTTCAATGTCGTGGATGGTTTTTCCTATATTTTCTTCAATGTACTTTATGGATTTAAGTCTGATATTCAGATCTCTAATCCATTTTGATCTGATTTTTGTGCATGGTGTTAGACACAGGTCCAAATTCATTTTTTTACATGTCGCTGCCCAATTTTCCCAACACCACTTGTTTAAGAGGCTTTCTTACTCCATTTTAGACTCATTGCATCTTTATCAAAGATTAAATGATCATGTATTTGAGGGTGGGTGTCAGGATACTCAATTCTATTACATAGGTCCACAGGTCTGTTTTTATTCCAATACCATGCTGTTTTAATTACTACTGCCTTGTAGTACAGTTTGAAGTTGGGAAAGGTGATGCCTCTCATCTTCTTTTTTCCCCGAGGATTGCTTTAGCTATCCTTGGGGGGTTTATTGTTCCATACAAATTTCAGGAGCGTTTGGTCAATTTCTTTGAAGAATGTCATCGGTATCCTTATAGGGACTGCATTGAATCTGTACAGAGCTCTAGGGTGTATTACCATTTTGACAATGTTGATTCTCCCCATCCATGAACAGGGAATGTGTTTTCATTTCCTTGTGTCCTCTTTTATCTCTTGGAGCAGTGTCTTGTAGTTTTCTTTGTACAGGTCCTTTACATACTTGGGTAAGTTGATTCCTAGGTATTTGATTTTCTGTGGCACAATTGTGAATGGAATAGTTTCCTTAATATCCCTTTCTTCTCCTTCGTTATTTGTATATAGGAAAGCCACCGACTTTTGGGTGTTGATTTTGTATCCTGCCACTCTACTATATGCGTCTATTGTTTCTAGGAGTTTTTTGGTAGAGAATTTAGGGTTCTCTAGGTATAATATCATGTCATCTGCAAATAATGATAGCTTGACTTCTTCCTTGCCTATCTGGATGCCCTTGATGTCCTTTTCTTCTCTGATTGCTATGGCAAGTACTTCCAGTACTATATTGAATAAAAGAGGTGAGAGTGGGCAACCTTGTCTTGTCCCTAATCTCAGGGGGAAGGCTTTCAACTTTTCCCCATTTAGAATGATGCTTGCTGTGGGCTTTTGGTAGATGGCTGTAACTATCTTGAGGAAAGTCTACTCAGTTCCCATTTTCTGGAGGGTTTTAATCGTGAACAGGTGTCGGGGCGCTCCGCCGGGGTCCCCGACAGTGCCGGGAAGCGAAGTTCCCTTCTACCTCCGAGGCCGGGCGAGGAATGGATGAACACTCAGGGATCCGATGAGGTTTTAAAAAGACTTTACTTATCACAGGTTCAGGCATACAAATCAGCAAAAGGAAAACCCCGATGCTTAGGATTCCAGGCTAGAACCCCAGCCACGTGTAGGCCAAGATGGCGACCACCACGTGTATAACTTCCAAGGGGAAAAAACGCTTACAAGGCGAGATTCCACCGGGAAGAAGAAGCCCGGGAGAGCGGGAACCGGCAAGTTTATACCCCCTTCCCCCCAACTCAGACCTTCCTCCCATTGTTATGGAAAGCAGGGAGGGTCCAATGCCCTCAGGTAACCCCTCCCTGCATCTCACCTAGGGCCTTTACTGTGCTAATGTTTTGAGCCGGGAAGGGAAGGCCTTTGAAATGTAGAGAAGGGGGGTTTCTGAGATGGCATGTCACTGTACCAAAGATCAACACCAATGCCAGTTAAATATTTCTCCAAGCCTTCACAAGTCTCCTCTACTTCATTGTAGTTTTATATTTTATCAGGGAGCCATGCTTGTTTGTTTGGAAGCAAACAGCATTTCTCTCTGGTCTAATTACTTAGGTGTCCTTACGTGGCCAGGCTAATATGCTGGTAAGATCTAGCTAGTCCCACGATGATTGTGATAGCATGGGAGAATATTTATACCAGCTAGTACAGCATACATGGTCGGATAAACTGCCACATTTAGACTACCCCCTTATCTACGGAGTGATCTGCGGGAGGCAATCCAGAGCAGATGCAGCGGCCCTTAGGAGTCCTGCAACAACTCCCCCTGATTAGTTTACTAATAAAAATTGAAAAGGTAAGAAATATTTAGTAATGTACAGAAAATTAAGATAAGAAAAAACAATTCCAATTGCAAAATGATAATACATGTTACTTTAGGATCCTAACTTGTTTTTGGACCCAAAGCAAAGTTCAAGATAAAGTGTTTTTAGCTGTCTGATTATAACGGACTATAGTTTGCACTGTCCATAATTTGTGAGAGTCAATTTGCTATATTTTATGTAAAGTCGGGTGTCTGGAACAAAGTCTGTGGGGCTACTTCTGGAACAGCAATAGCGGTGATCATATGAGTATGAGTCTTTGGAGAGCAGCGATCAGGAACTCGTTGAATTGTCAGGAACACTGGATTGGGTCTCAGGAACACTGGAACAAGTATCTCGAATTCTGGAACAGGAGTCTTGAGTGCTGGAACAGGTGTCCGGAACATCGGTGTGATATCTTGAACTCTGGAACAGGAGTCTTGAGCGCTGGAGCAGGTGTCTGGAACATCGGTGTGGGCGCCTTGCAGGGCTTCTTCAGCAAGGGAACATTGGCACCGGTAACTGTACCTGTAGCTTAGGCGAGACAAAAACACTTTTCGAGGTTAATCACAAGTAGGGATTTTAAGGCTTTGTAGGGATCCAAGTTTGGGATGGAGAGAAGAATATAAAGAAGCTCCAACATGGGTGGAGCAGGGAAATAAGTATGAGAATTGATGATTTTAAAATTGATAAATCTAGTGGATCAGCAGTGGAGTTGATGAATGTAATAGAGGTTTGTAGTGGTCAGAAATTGAGAAGGTAGTAGTTGAGACATAACATAGACACAACATTAATCACAAACATAATGGTGGCCACCACATGCACACACACGCACACATACATTTGATCGATCAATATCTTACAGCTGTATATGTGACCCATTTAGGGTGATAAATGGTAACGAGTCAAGCGCTTCATAAATATAAAGCCGGCAAATGATGGTGAGAAAGTGTCTTTTCCTGTGAATAGAGCATTGGGAAAAATTAGTTTTGCAAATTATTAAATTTTTAGCGAGCACTGTTTTAGGAGTCTCGGAGTATTGAGCACTGTAGCGCAGGTTTACTGGATTCGAATATCTCATCCTGTGAACAGAATCATTAGAAAAACAATTTTTCATTGATTTAGCAAACATTTTTGTAATGAGCACTGTGATCAGAGTCCACCCATTTTTCCACCCTTTTTTTTTGTAAGAAAGAAAATATTTAGGCTGTAAGGCAAGATATTAGACATGAACCATGATCACAGACTGCAAAACAAGATCATTATTAAAAGGAACCAATCCAGGAAGTTTAAACAGCAACTTGCAATTTAAAATTTAAGACTTTATATTGAAAGAATTAGTTGTTTTCTGATTCTTGGAGAATTCTAGTCTTAACAAGTCGCAGAGGGACCCAGAGTTTCTTGGCAGCGTTATCGCCTGTAGAAATGAAAGCATAGCCTCTTCCCCGAATGAGGAGGTGACCTGCAATCCATTTATCATCAATTTTCACCCAGATAGGTGAATTGACTGTTTTTTGAGTTTGCATATCTTCTTGAAAGTGACGCTCAGCCGCGGTATAGGGATCTCCTTGAGGTATATTTAAGAAGTTTAAGGTGAATAATGTTAAAGATAAAGAATCCATTGGAGGCATGCTTGTTTTTCGTTGCTTTAATAGCTGAGTTTTAAGCGCTCTGTGGGCACGCTCAACTATTCCTTGTCCTTGTGGATTATATGGAATTCCTGTAATATGTTTGATCTGCCATTCCTCGCAAAAGGATTTGAAGGTTTTGCTGGTGTAAGCAGGACCATTATCTGTTTTTATGGTATGGGGAATACCCATGACGGAGAAGCACTGGAGTAAAAATGAACAAACAGATTTAGCTCTTTCAGACGCCATAGGAACAGCCCATATGAACCGGGAATATGTATCGATGACCACATGAAGGAAAGGTTTGTTGGGAAATAAGTTAGTATGAGTTATATCCATCTGCCACAATTGGTTTGTCTGTAAACCTCGAGGATTTGCTCCCTGCTACATGAGATGTACAATGTAAAGGAGCACAGACAGGACAGTTGCGGACAATTTGTCTAGCTTGTCTCCATGGGATGCCATGGTGTACATGAAGGCGGCGGGCATTTGTATGTAGAGTCTGGTGCTCTTCCTCAGCTGATTTAAATACTGGTGCTGCCAAGAGATCTGCTGCTTCGCTTCCTCGAACCATTGGCCCGGGGAGTCGGCTGTGAGAACGGATGTGGGAGATGTATATAGGGAATGTTCTATTTCGGAGGAGATCTTGTAGTTTATGGAGCAGCTCCTGAATTATAGGATTATGGGCATTTAAAGAAGCAGTGACAATTCCAGGAAATAAACCAACTACATATGCAGAATCACTCACCACATTACATGGGCCAGATACATGGGATAGTAAATGTATCAGGGTGGCGAGTTCCACTTGTTGGGCAGATTTATAATTTGTATGCACAGTAGTGGTCAACGAAGGACCTGTAATTCCACCCCTTCCTGATGAGGAGCCATCAATATAATACACTGGAGCATCAGGAATGGGAGAGGAGCGGACAATGGTGGAAATTATAAAAGGTGTCCTTTTCAGAAATTCCCAGGTTTTTCCAGCTGGGTAATGATAAGATATTTCTCCTGAAAAATCTGCTAAAGCTCTCTGAAGGATTTCACTGAGTGGTAAAACAGCTTCAATTTCTTTTTTAGGGTCAGGTAGTACAATTACATGGGGATCATGTCCAAGTAATACTTGGGTTCTTGATCTTCCCTTAATTATAAGGTTAGCTATCATCTCAAGGTAAGGTGTAGCAGTACGATTCTGCTTGTTATGTAAGTAAACCCATTCTAACGGTCCAGATAATTGGGCTATAGCAGCAGTTGGAGACTCGGGAGTGTTGAAGACCAAGAACCATACCTTTTCTCCGGGATTAAATCTGGAGAGGTAAGATTTTTGAAGCCGATTCATGAAAAAAATCTAATTCCTTCTGAGCTTTAGGAGTTAGCTGCCTTGGGCTATTTAAAGCAGGATCACCTTCAAGGGTGTGGAACAGGTTACTGAGCTCACAGTTAGGAATACCAAGGGAGGGGCGCACCCAGTTGATATCCCCCAGCAGTTTTTGAAAATCATTCAAGGTTTTGAGCCTTTTCTGACTAATGGAGATCTTTTGAGGACGTACTGTAGTGCGGTCAAGAGCATAGCCCAAATATTCATATGGAGGCTGCATCTGGATTTTCTCCGGAGCTACTTGTAAGCCAGCCTCTGGTAAAACTGTCATTACATCATTATATAAATTCTGGAGATCTCTGGAATTATCACAAGCTAGCAGGATATCATCCATGTAGTGGATGATGTATGCACCAGGAAATTTAGCACGAATGGGTCGCAAAACCTCATCAACAAAGTGTTGACACATCGTAGGTGAATTAGTCATTCCTTGGGGCAATACTGTCCACTGAAACCTACGTAAAGGACCTTTATGATTAATGGAAGGGACTGAAAATGCAAACCTTTTCCGATCATCTGGGTGGATAGGTATGCTGTAAAAGCAGTCTTTTAAATCTATGATAATTAGCGGCCAATCCTTAGGAATAGCTGCTGGAGAGGGGAGCCCAGGTTGTAGGGCTCCCATGGGGACCATAGTAGAATTTACATTCCTTAAGTCAATCAGCAAACGCCATTTGCCTGATTTTTTCTTGTATTACAAAAACAGGAGAATTCCATTCTGAAAACGTTTCCTCAATATGTCCTAATTTCAGCTGTTCTTCCACTAGATTTGTTAGCGCCTCTAACTTTTTTGGTATTGAGGGGCCACTGTGGTGTCCATATAGGTTTGTCAGACTTCCACTGAATACGGATAGGTAGTGGGCGCTAACCACAGCGGCCCCAATTAAAAAGGGTTACTCCCGGTGTTAGGCTTATTATGGAGAGCTGGAATTGGTGCTCGACGGGAATTGGACGAGGTATGTGGATTACTGCCCCCCCACTGCTCCAGCATGTCTCGACCCCATAAAGTTAAAGGCATAGGGGCTATATAAGGCTGGACCATGGCTACATTCCCTTCAGGGCCAATACACGGCAGCCACCTGGCACTCTGTCGGAGAAGAGAGGAGGAGATATTGCCTACCCCGCTCAGGCTATGGGGCACTTTCTTTAGGGCCCAGTTAGAGGGCCAATACTTGGTGGAGATTATGGATATGTCTGCCCCTGTATCCAACATGCCTTTGAATTTCCTTTTATAAATTTCGATGGTATAACCGGCCGCTTGGCCTGAGAAATTCTGGCAGTGTACCCAACAAGAAAGTTAGCAGGTGGCTGGGGGGCTTGGTTCTGTGTGGCTGCATAACCAACAATGAAGTTGGCAGAATGGTTGGTACTGTTTAAGCCACCAGCTGTAGGGGTGTTCGGACTGACTACACGGATCCTCAAAAAATAATAATAGTTTAGCAAGTGGTTCCCTTTTTAAAAGTCCATTTGGTTGGCACAGATATTGACAGTATTATCTCTCCATGAGATTCAGGATCCAGAAGTCCGAAATGCACCATAATTCCCTTAAATTTCAGCCAATCGCTCCCTGAATTAAACCCATACTACCTGGGGAGCAGGTCCTTTTATCCCTGTTTTTAGCATGTAGGGGTCTTGACTTGGGTATATTGTGACAGTCTTAGGGCAGAGAATGTCGAGACTGTCACTGCCTGATGGGGTAGGCCAGAGAGCATTTATTGACTGTAATTCTGTGGATTCTGATTCGGAGGATACTGGGCAGGTGGAATGAAGGAGAGTGCCCCTGGATTCAGCTGGGCCTGGGGCTGGCCCCCCCACCCAGTTTCCCCGCATTAGGGGGAGGAATAGATGTTATTTGAGCCTGCGCGGAGCTTGTGGAACCTGGGAGGGGGTCCATGTAACATTTCCTATAAAGGGATTATTAGAATGTTGCCCTGTATTGATAGTTTTAGAAGATGGGCAATCTCTACGGGTGTGTCCCTTCTTTCCGCAGCTAAAGCAGGTTATCTGTCCAGATGAAGCCTGAGGCTGACTTCGCCTCCAAGACCGACAGTCTCTGGCCCAATGTTTTCCTTTTCTGCACCTTGGGCATGGTCCAGGTGGGGCCCTTCGAGGGGTGGAGCTGCGATTATTAGAATAGTTTCTCCGATTATTGTTTATCCTTTGAAGTTTATTGTTTCTCCCCCTAGAGCTGTCTGACATTTCATCCCTCTCCTGATCCTCCTGCTGTATGGGATAAGCCTCTATATCATCCTGTGTTTTATGGGAGGTTAAACCGACATTTCTACAGGCCTTTAGATACCCCATGAGGTCATCCTTTTCCTTAATACCATATAGTAATGCTCGACATTTTTGATTAGCATTCTCATATGCTAAGTTTCGCTTTTAGGATTTCTTGA
Source organism: Cryptotis parvus (assembly GCA_021461705.1). Classification (NCBI taxonomy): domain Eukaryota; kingdom Metazoa; phylum Chordata; class Mammalia; order Eulipotyphla; family Soricidae; genus Cryptotis; species Cryptotis parvus. The sequence continues at coordinate 4,067 of JAJIBD010005629.1, read as the reverse complement.
GTGGTTGGGTCTTGAACCTGTCTTTGGATTGTTTCACATAATCTCCCAACAAAATCAAAGTATGGTTCATCACGACCCTGGTAAATTTTCGGGATAGCTACCTAGAAATTCTGGGTCGGAACCTACTCTTTCCCACGCTTTTAATGCTGTCTCCCGAACAAATTTTAAAATAGGTTCAGGTAATGTCGCTTGTTTTGCTTTCTTTTTCCATTCACCTTCACCTTTTAGCATGGCAAAAGTTATAGTATGGCCTGATTCCTTTTCTCTTAAAGTGTCAATATTCTGGTTAACCCCATCTGCATACCACATATGCCATTGCATGTACTGTGATTTGTTTAGACAAGTATCGGCTACCGTTTCAAAGTCTCCCAATACCCACTGATCATTTTCGCCTCCAATCAGCTAAATATTTTAAAGTATAAGGACTTGATATTCCAAACCTGTCGCAAGCCTTCCTAAACGGGGTTATTGCCTCAATTTTTAAGTCTTCATGAATCGGTTTTACTTTATCTTTAGATTGGTCATGAGAAAGATTGCTGCGCTTTGCTCTTTGACTCGAGCTAATTTGTTCCTCCCCTTCTTCCTCATCAGAGCTTGTAGTATCTGGCAGAGGAACATCTACCCCATTGAGGGTATTAACTCTGGAGAGATTTTCAGCTTGGGAATTTGCCTCCTCTGGGTTTTCCTGTTCCTCCTCTAAGTTATCAGCCACATTAGAATTCTTTTTAGATTTTTTTTGCTGGGAATGTATACACCTTTTTCAAGTCCACAGTTTTGGGGCGTGTTTGTGAACGGCTTTTAGTTGGTTCACGCCTCAGTATTGGGTATGCGCTAGGTCCTGATTGATAAGTTATGAAATCAGAAATCTCCCCTGCGTAACACATCCATTTCTTGGTTTAAGTTTTCAAGTTTCCTATATGTTTCTTCCTTTTGTTCTTTCAATCTTTATGTGTAACTTCCAAACCTCCTCTTTCTGTCCATCTATTCTATCTCTCTGTCTGTCAATTTCTTCCTCTAAGATAATGCTGATTTTATCGATATCCTTCTTCTGCTCTTCAAACTTTACTTCAAATTTTAAATCCTGTTTAATAATTTTACTTTCCTGTTCTTCTAATTTTTCTTTGAATTTTAAATCCTGTTCTTCTAATTTTTCCTTGAATTTTAAATCCTGTTCTTCTAATTTTTCCTCAAATTTTAAAATCTGGTTAATAATTTTACTTTCCTGTTCTTCTAATTTTTCTTTGAATTTTAAATCCTGTTCTTCTAATTTTTCCTTGAATTTTAAATCCTGTTCTTCTAATTTTTCCTCAAATTTTAAAATCTGGTTAATAATTTTACTTTCCTGTTCTTCTAATTTCTTTTCAAATTTTAAACTCTGTTTAATAATTCTGTCCTCAAGCTTTAAGACCAGTCTACCTGTAGCTTTATGATCCTCACTTATTTCTTCAATCGCTGAGTAAATCTCGTCCCTTAAGATTGCATTCAATTTATTACTATCTTCCCTCTCTCTATTAAACATTGTCCTTACGCAAAGGTACAGTTTAAAAATCGCAAGGACCCAGATGATTTGTGAAAAGATAGAGTAGTTCTCAGAAAGGAACTTTATAGACTGGGCTATGTATGGTTCCGAGCCAATAAAAGATACAATGTATCTATACCATGAGATATCCATCATTTTACTCACGGTTCGGAGGCAGATGATCTCTGTCCGATGATAATTAGACCAGACGATGTTCGTGGTGCCCACACCAGGGACGCCAAATGTCGGGGCGCCCCCCGGGGTCCCCGACAGTGCCGGGAAGCGAAGTTCCCTTCTACCTCCGGAGCCGGGCGAGGAATGGATGAACACTCAGGGATCCGGTGAGGTTTTAAAAAGACTTTACTTATCACAGGTTCAGGCATACAAATCAGCAAAAGGAAAAACCCGATGCTTAGGATTCCAGGCTAGAACCCCAGCCACGTGTAGGCCAAGATGGCGACCACCACGTGTATAACTTCCAAGGGGAAAAACGCCTTACAAGGCGAGATTCCACCGGGAAGAAGAAGCCCGGGAGAGCGGGAACCGGCAAGTTTATACCCCCCTCCCCCCTCCCCGCAACTCAGACCTTCCTCCCATTGTTATGGAAAGCAGGGAGGGTCCAATGCCCTCAGGTAACCCCTCCCTGCATCTCACCTAGGGCCTTTACTGTGCTAATGTTTTGAGCCGGGAAGGGAAGGCCTTTGAAATGTAGAGAAGGGGGTTTCTGAGATGGCATGTCACTGTACCAAAGATCAACACCAATGCCAGTTAAATATTTCTCCAAGCCTTCACAAGTCTCCTCTACTTCATTGTAGTTTTATATTTTATCAGGGAGCCATGCTTGTTTGTTTGGAAGCAAACAGCATTTCTCTCTGGTCTAATTACTTAGGTGTCCTTACGTGGCCAGGCTAATATGCTGGTAAGATCTAGCTAGTCCCACGATGATTGTGATAGCATGGGAGAATATTTATACCAGCTAGTACAGCATACATGGTCGGATAAACTGCCACATTTAGACTACCCCCCCTTATCTACGGAGTGATCTGCGGGAGGCAATCCAGAGCAGATGCAGCGGCCCTTAGGAGTCCTGCAACAAACAGGTGCTTGATATTTTCAAATGCTTTTTCTGTGTCTATTGAAAGGATCATATGGTTTTTATTTTTTCTTTTTATTGATGTGATGTATTATGTTGATTGACTTGCGAATGTTGAACCATCCTTGCATTCCCAGGATGAATCCTACTTGGTCATGATGTATAATCTTCTTGATGAGTCTTTGGATTCTGTTTGCTAGTATTTTGTTGAAGATCTTAGTATCCGTGTTTATCAGGGATATTGGTCTGTAGTTTTCTTTCTTTGTGTTGTCTCTTCCTGCTTTGGGTATCAGGGTGATATGTGCCTCTTAGAAGCTGTTTGGGAGTGTTTCTGTTTCTTCTATTTCCTGGAAGAGCTTGGAAAGGACTGGCAGTAGGTCCTCCTTAAAGGTTTGGTAGAGTTCACTAGTGAATCCGTCTGGACCTGGGCTTTTGTGTTTGGGCAGACTTTTAATTCACGATCTCACGATCACGATCTTCCCGTTGATCATCTATTTGCTAGAGCGGGCACCAGTTATATCTCCATATGTCCTGTCTCATGCCAGTAGAGCCAGGGGCATCGGCTTGCTACAGGAACCTAAAGAGCCTCAAACCATTATATTAGGTCATGGGAATGACCGAATATAATTGTTACTGGAATTTGGCATATCAAATACAACACGAGAAGCTTGCCAGGCTTGTAGAGCGGGGAGGCAAACTCTTTTAAACACCTCCAAATAAAGCATTTATTGATGAACCGCGCGGCCGCTTGCGGTGGCCACGCCGCGCTTGTGATGGGCTGGTCTGCTGGGTGGAGTTCTGACGAGAGGGAAGTCCAGAAGTGGAAAATGGCGGCGCCCGTGGAGTGAGGGAGGGGTGGTCTGGCTTGTTGTGAGGCTCTGCCGAGGTGGTGGGCCACGGCTAGAACCCACCATGCCTCCTGACTGCCTCATGAACGGCTGTGCACAGGGAGAGCAAGGAATAGCTCTGCCCCATGTATGAGAGTCTCTGGACCAGCATACCTGGGCCAGATTGAGGAAAAAGCTGCGGCAGGGTGGGTGTCGGTGATCCGGGCTGTGATGGGCTGGTCTGCTGGGTGGAGGTCTGACGAGAGGGAAGTCCAGAAGTGGAAAATGGTGGTGCCCGTGGAGTGAGGGAGGGGTGGTCTGGCTTGTTGTGAGGCTCTGCCAAGGTGGTGGGCCAGGGCTAGAACCCGCCATGCCTCCCGACTGCCTCATGAACGGCTGTGCACAGGGAGAGCAAGGAAGAGCTCTGCCCCATGTGTGAGAGTCTCTGGACCAGCATACCTGGGCTGGATTGTGGAAAAAGCTGCTGCAGGGGTGGGTGTCGGTGATCCGGGCTGTGATGGGCTGGTCTGCTGGGTGGAGTTCTGACGAGAGGGAAGTCCAAAAGTGGAAAATGGCGGCGCCCGTGGAGTGAGGAGAGGGTGGTCTGGCTTGTTGTGAGGCTCTGCCA
>JAJIBD010005628.1:0-48581 GCA_021461705.1 Cryptotis parvus | reverse complement strand
CAATATACATCTCCATGAGTAGCAAAGGAATAAGCAGAGATAAACTTTGTTTTCAAGGAGAGTAGCTGCAGGAGCAAGCACCTGTAAGGCTGTGAACAGTGGAAGGATAAAATAGATAGGAACATCTGGGAGTTTCTAGAAACTCTTGATGCTGGTCTGGGGAGGTTTGACTAGAAAACCAAGATGCTACATTTCTTCACTAGGTCTATAAGGAAGTGAAATGTGAACATAAATGACAGTGGAAAATAATTGGGAACCACACAATGGTGATACCTGTGGGTATTAAAGGTGTACAAGATATTGACCATATCATTATTATTTAGGCTTACTGAGCTTAGTGTTGCTCTGTACAACTTTCTAATCAAATTTGTTGTTCTGACTGGGCTGACAGTACTGTAAAAATTTGAGGTAACAGTCACTACTCTGTAACGTACTAAGAGTAGAATAAAATTTAGAGATGATAGCCCTGATATAGGTCTGGAACACTTTGATAAGGTTCAGTTGTGGATCTGGGCTATTTCTACGTGGATGGTGTCTGGTATGTGTCTGCAGGCTGCTGTGCCTTGAGGGAGGAAGAGGAATCTGCTGCCCCTTTATGAGAAGGGCCCAGAGTTCCAAGATCAGACTGAAATATCTGGGAAGCATCAGCAGTACGTTTGTACATATTAGTACATTTACACAGACTAACAGATATATGTATCCACATCCCATACTGTGTTCTTTGGGAGGAGTGACACTCGGTGATTTCTCTGCTGGCAAGAGGGCAGTGTGGGGGGGGGTTGCTCATGAATCCATTCTAAATTATATATTAATCATTATTCTCACGGACATTGAGCTTCCCGGTTCATTATCACACATTAGTGATAATAGGAATGTAAATCCATTGAAAACACCTTCTAAAAAAATAGCCCAATTCAATTTTACAGTAATGCCAATGGTGGGGATTTATGCATACAATTTCCCAATATGAGATCCACTAGTGACAATTTCTCTCCCCGCTTGTCTCAGATTTTTCACCTTACACAACCCCTCTGCTCACCATTCCCACCCATTCTGCTTCTCCCCACTTCTCCGAGGAACTTTGGTAAGCTCCTTTCTTTAAGTCAGATCCTAAATTCTGCTGCTTTGATCATTTGTTGTTACCATACTTTGGGTTTTTACATTCCACATACGAAGTGATCATTCTATATTTGTCTCTTTCCTTCTGGCTGACTTCACTCAGCATGATACCCTTCAGTTCTATTCATGTAAAATTGCTTATTTTCACTCTAAATCATATGATACTATAATAAGAACATTACATATAATATATAGTCTCCTGTTCATATTTTTTACGGTCTTGAAAGTGGAGAGAACAAAAAAATATGTAAAAGTAGAAAAAGACCTACTCCAGAAGTGATATAATAATTTTAAACATGTCACAATCTTGTATCTTTTTCTATTGAAGATAATACACACACTTGTGTGTGCATTCCTTCACACAAAATAGCATAGATATTATATTCAATACTTTTTTACTACCTAAAATTTCGTCAAAAAGGTATGGAATTACTTTCATTTGGTTATTATTTTTATTTTCCTTCTCACAACAGATATCTCCACTGGCCTCTTGGAAGCCATTACTCTTTCATACAGTATACAATTTCATGGCTGATTTCAAAGACCATAGCAAACTAGGCTTATCAATAAATAAACCACACTATTTGATTTCCTTCAAGAGAGAGCATGAGGTCTGCAGAAATGAATGTGGTTTCTCACTCCCTTGATAAAATTTGAATGCATAGCAAACATAATTTGCTTTCATTTTTATTAAAAAATATTCATATAAGATAGAGACCACAGAAGAAATCATCTGATTCATCACAAACCTTTGCACATTTAAAGCAAAGGTAGTTATTAACTTCTTAAAGCTGCCTAAGGTAGAGTAAAATAAATTATAGCATTTAAAGTCAGAGCAAAATTTAAAGAATAAAAGCAAGATTTTTTTTTAAAGTATAGTATTATACCACTGTGAGATATACAATTACAAAGATATACAATTAAAAAGTTCATATTTAGGTTTTGGTCATACAATGTTCCAGCACCTATCCCTCCACCAGTGCCCATTTCCCACCACCAATGTCCCCGATTCCCTCCCCCCTCCCCCAGCCTGCCTCCATGGCAGGTTCTTTATTCTTTTTTTTAACATTTTATTATACCTTCGACCCCCCCACTCCATGAGGGCCTCCATTTTCCACATCCGGACTTCTCTCTCTCTTCAGAACTCTACCCAGCAGACCAGCCTATCACAGCCTGACTCATCGAGTTCCACCCTGAAGCAGTCTTTTTTTTAAATCCGGCTCAGGTATGCCGGTCCAGAGACTCCGAGACATGAGGCAGAGCTGCTACTGGCTCTCCCTGTGACCAGCCACTCACGAGGCGCCCGGGAGGGATGGTGGGTTCTAGCCCTGGCCCACCACCCCAGCAGAGCCTCACAACAAGCCAGACAACCCCCCCACTCCATGAGGGCCTCCATTTTCCACATCCGGACTTCTTTCTCTTCAGAACTCTACCCAGCAGACCAGCCTATTACAGCCCGGCTTTGCGCGGCCGCAAGTGGCCGCGTGGTTCATCAATAAATGCTGGACTTTAGATGCCTACAAGAGTATGCTACCTGCACGGCAGAGCCTGGCAAGCTACCCGTGTTGTATTTGATATGCCAAATACCAGTAACAATTATAGACCTCATTCCAGAATGGATTGTGGCTCTTTATGTTCCTGGAGCAAGCAGATGCCCTTGGGCTCTACTAGCATGAGACAGGACATATGGAGATGTTACTGGGGCCCGCTCGAGGCAAATCGATGATGAGCGGGAAGACAGTGATACAGTGATTATACCTTCTTATCCATCCAGGAAGGTATAATAAAATGTTAAAAAAAATAGGAAGGAACAGGAAGCTAGAACTTGGGCAGTCCCAGGGGTTGGCAGGGAGGGTTTTCAAACTGCTGTTTGGGGGTGTCACGGGACCCCTGTGTTGGTCCAGTACAAGCCTAAATCACTGATCGGCACCACTGGATGGATTCCTGACTTTCTCTGGGGGTGGGTCCCCCGCAGGAGTGTACCCCTGAGGGTCGTGTCCCACTCTCCCAGTTCTGTAAGGTGCCCCCTCAAAGTCTGGTCTCTCCCATCTCCCCAGAGCTGCCTTCACGAGAGGTTCCCTTGCGTTTGTGGGTGCTGCTGGTGCCCCTAAGATGCTGCTCCCTGCACTCCGCCCCTTCCTCTGGGCCTTGCCTGGAGGAGCATCTTCAGTTTGGCCTTTAAGTGAGTTCCCCTTGGCTACTGGGGAAATTGATTGTCAGCTGACCATGCTCCTTTTGGTTTCCCTCCCACCCCCACGCCTTGCTGAGTGTTGCTAATGCGTCAGTGTGCAGGCTTGTGTTTCTTACCCTAATCACCGCCTTCCGAATAATATCCCATTTGCCTCAGTTTCCTTTTCTTTTTTTTCAATCTGGCCCAGGTATTGCTGAACCAGAGACTCTCAAACATGGGGGCAGAGCTGCTCCTTGCTCTCCCTGTGCCCAGCCGCTCACGAGGCACCCGGGAGGCATGGCGGGGTCTGGCCCTGGCCTGCCACCCCAGTGGAGCCTCACAACAAGCCAGACAACCCCCTACTCCATGGGGTCTGCCATTTTCCACATCCGGACTTCCCTCTCGTCACAACTCCATCCAGCATACCAGACTATCACGGCCGCTCGGCCCGCAGCCGCTAGCAGCCGTGCGGTTCATCAATAAATGCTTTATTTGGAAGTGACTACAAGAGTATGCCACCCGCACGGCAAGCCTGGCAAGCTGCTCATGTTGTATTTGATATGTCAAATAGCACTAATATTTATATTAGGTCATTCCCGTGACCTAATATAATGGTTTGAGGCTCTTTATGTTCCTGGAGCAAGCGAATGACTTTGGGTTCTACTAGCATGAGACAGGACATATGGAGATATTACTGGTGCCTGCTCTAGCAAATAGATGATGAACGGGAAGATCGTGATAGTGATCGTGATGGTGATTATACCACCATGAGATATGCAATTACAACATTGTTCATGTTTGGAGGTTTCGGGTCACACAGTGTTCCAAAACCCCGCCATCCACCAGTGCCCATCTCCCACCACCCATGTCCCAAATTCCCTCCCCCCTCCCACGGCCTGCCTAAATGGCAGGTTCTTTATCTCTTCTCTCTCTCTCTCTCTCTCTCTCTCTCTCTTCCTTCTCCTACACATTGTGGGTTGCACTACATACACTTGGAAGCCATCATTTGCATTTTTTGCATGTATTTAATGCTCAGTTCTATGTTGGTATCAGACCTTTTGACATTTATTCACACATGTTCCCTTCTCTATCCTACCTAACCTCTGACTCCCACACGCTTGTGGTAATTTCCACTTTGGGTAAGATCACCTGATATTTATGTCATGCAAATAAATGCAGTCATTCTATGTCTCTCTCTTTCCTTCTGAATAATTTCACTCAACATGATTTTTTCCATGTCCATCCATTTATAGGCAAATTTCATAACTTCATTTTTCCTAACAGCTGCATAGCATTCCATTGTGTAGATGTACCACAGTTTCTTTATCCAGTCATCAGTTCGAACCTGGAACCTGGAAACCTGGTTGTTTCCAGGTTCTGCCTATTGTGAATAGTGCTGCTATGAAAATAAAAGTGCGGATTGTGTTTCCGCTGTGTGTTTTTGGCTTCCCAGGGTATATTCTTAGGAGTGGTATAAAAGCAAGAATTTTTTAAATACTATTTTTCTATTTTATTTGAGTCTAGATTTGATATAATATTTCCTCCATATTTTTATCTTTGCACTATGCAATAAGCCATCACTTACAAACTCTCACAAAAATAAAAGCAAAGAGATTACATGCAATAATCCACAAGAGAAATTATTTTAACTTGGTCCAGAATATAACCATCTCAAGTATTTGGATTCTGAAATTGTGAATTTGAAACACTTTAGTTTGCTAAAGAATGGATGTAAAATATAAGATAAACGGTGGAGTTAAACATGAGGGTAAGTCATTTGGAAATGTGACAACTTTTGTAAGAAAATGGAAAATAATGTAGAAACAATGGTTGTGTTTGCATGTGTGTGTGAGAGATACAGAGACAGAGAGAGAGAGAGGGAGAGCAGAGAGAGATTGAGAGAGAGGGAGAGAAGGAGAAATTGTGTGCTGTTTCAGGGGAAACATCAGGAATTTGTGTTTGGAAATCTTCTCATCTCTGTTCCTTCATCCAAATCTGCATCCCCTATATGAATCCTCAAGGTCCCGACACACAGAGGAAACGCTCAGAGTCAGTGAGAAAGTGGGGGTGGCGAGATATTTGGACATCTTCCTCCTGCTAAGGATTCCAGTTGAAGTAAATCTCAAAGGGGAACGGATTGTTATGAGGGGGTGGGATTGTATGCTCAAAAGAGTATTGATTATTAGCATTGGATTAGGTTTGTTTAATTACAGATAGTAAAATTAAAACTGCTCAGGGAACTTTGTCACTGTTGCTGTCTTCACGTTGTTCATCGATTTACTCCGGGCCCCAGTAACATCTCCGTATGTCCTGTCCCAAGTAAGTGTAACTCAAGGGCATCTGCTTGCTCCAGGGACAGGAAGAGCCTCAAACCATTCTTCAGGTCATGGAATTGGGGTCTATAATTGTTACTAGTTTTGGGGATAACAAATAAAACACGAGTAGCTTGCCAAGCTCTGCCATGTAGGTGGTATACTATCAGTAGAAAGCTCTCATTTACTGATGATGCCTATAGGGGAAAGATCAGGTCTTCGCTTGATGGAGCTCTGAGGAACTATGGAGTCTGAATGTTGAGAATGTCTGACCGCATGATGTGTGGGTTGCTCTGGCTTCCCACTAGGCTCACTGGGATGGCAGGCATCAGTTAGAACCTGTCTAGAACTATATACAGTGTATAAATGTGAAAGATCCTGGGAAGGGCCTTATCTTAAAATCAGTATTATCTAAGAATGTCGCTTAGAACTTTCTATTTTTTTAATTTTTTATTATACCACAGTGAAACATACAATTACAAAGGTGATCATAATTGGTTCTTGGTAATACAGTATACCAGCACCCATCCCTATAAGAAAATTACAGAAATTGCTTGAAACTGCATCCAGGGTAGAGGAATATAAGATAACAAAAATATGAAAATGAATATTTATATAATTACATATGTGTTTTGGTAGTTATTTTATTTAACAGCATTAAGCAGAAATTTACCTAACGGTATAGTGCTTAGTAAAAAAAATTGAAAAAGTTTTTTATTTTAAATTTGGTTCACTGTCATGATTCAGTAATTTTAGTTGTAGTTTCAGTTTGTTTTTATCCTACATTTGTTAGCAAGCATATCTAAAAACAATTCAAAATCTGCAAGAGGCAAGAACATGTTATCATAGTAAATCAGGCAGTCATCAGTGAGGGGCTAGCAATGTGTCTCTGAGAAAATACTGGAGATGTTCCCATCACCAATTTAATATAGCCTAAAGGCATGACCATGAACTGCTTTGGAGGTGCAGACACTGAAGCCAAGACTGTGACTGGTGCAAGCAAGGTCGAGAGAAGGGTAGACTACAAAGAATGTGATAAGAACAAGACACAGCACCAAAGGTCTGACTTTGGTGAAAGTCAAGGGGAGACTACAACCAAGGATATGATAAGAGCAACACCAAAGGTCGAGAGAAGGGTAGACTACAACCAAAGTGTGTGATAAAAACAAGACACAAAGCCAAAGGTCTAGAGAAGGGTAGACTACAACCAAGGATGTGAGAAGAACAAGACACAACACCAAAGTTCCAAAGAAGGGCAGACTACAACCAAAGGGTGTGATAAGAAAAAGAGACACACTAACAAGAAAATTAAAACTTTCCCCCTTCACAAAATCCTAGCAATAGATTCTTGTCTGCAGAACAAAAAATAGAAACCCCTAAGTGGGAGCAGTTGGAAAGAAATCTGTAAAACAACACTGCAAAGTGGCCACATCCTATTTTAGAATATCCCATATCTCAACTGGAATGTAATTACTTTTTTTTATTTTATGGCATATCCCCTGCACTCTCATATTTGGAGAAGTCTGCATCCTGCCTTGGACATATTACTTTCTATGTCGCTCCCTCCTACTTCAAAAAGAAAAGTATTTGCCCTCACTATTCATCTCTGTCTGAAATGCTGTTCTCTGAGGTTAAGCAACCAACTTGGGAAACCTGGGTGGAGATCAAGACTTACTTTCCTTCCATATGGAAAGGAGGGAAGAAAGAAAGAAGGGAAAAAAGAGAGGAGGGAAGGCAGGAAGAAAGGAAGGGAGGGTGAGAGGGAGGAAGAGAGGGAGAGGACGGAGGCAGAGAGAGGGGGAGAGAAAGACAACTCCCATATGACTCAGATACCACTTCCTTTAAAAAAAAAAAAAAAAAAAAAAAAAAAACTTTGGGGTTTTGGTTTTCCCCACCCCCCCCCCCCCCCCCCCCCCCCCCCCCCACCCCCCCACCCCCCCAACCCCCCCAACCTAAAAACCCCCCCCCCCCCTCCCTCTCTCCCTCTCCCCCAAAAAATTGGGGGTTGCACTTGGCATCTAACTCCAAAAGCTCAGGACATTAATCTGAAAGGATGTATGAATACCTATTTCATCATAGGACTTTAAACAATATGAATGGATCAAGAAGTTGAAGGAAATAAGTGTGTGGGGGGACATAGGGTAGGGAAATAGAGAAGGAACCAGTTTGACAATAACAGTTGGAAATAGTAACACTAGACTAGAACTAAATATTGAAAGTAGGTAAAGGGATATACATGATACACCCTTCAGAGTCAGTATTGCAAACCACAATCTGCAAGAGAGAGAGAGAGAGAGAGAGAGAGAAAGAAGAGAGAAAGTTCCTGTTATAGAGGTATGTTGGGGGAGGGAAACTGGGGACATTGGTGCTGGGAAATGTGCACTGGTGGAGGAAAGGTGTTGGAACAGTTTATTACTGAGACCCAATTATGAACAGCTTTGTAATGATCTGCCTCATGGTAATTTAATTGAATAAAATAAAAAGAACTTGTTATACATATATATGTATATATAACACATATATGTATATGTATATACACATATATTACATACGTATTATATATTCATTATATATATATATATATATATATATATATATATATACATATACTTTTGTTTTCAACTAACCCTAGAAAATTTTACCTTGTGAGGCTGTAGTACAATCATGGAGGTGCAGAACCAGTCAGCGGTTGTATTTTTTCATCAATGTCCTTAATGATGGTATCTTCCCATGTTGCTGCAATGGTGCCAAAGAGTTCCCAATTGGTGGTCGTTCTGGGAGTTCTTTTCTTAAACTTTTGCAGCCTTTTCTCCCCATTGCAGGAAGTAGAATTTTGCAAGGGTGGTGGTCCGATCCTGTTTGGAATTTGGGGATGGCAGCTACATTGGTCAGACAAAACCGTCGATTGAAGATGATGTGGTCAATTTCATTGTGGAACTGTTAACCAGGAGATTCCCAGGTCCAATGTTTCACTTCAGCCTCTGGAACTGTGAGTTCCCATGAATGGTCTTGGTGGACATGATGAACTCAGATAGTTTCTCACCCTGTTCGTTCCATTCTAGGCCATGATGCCTGAGGTGGAGTTCTTCAGCCAATCTTCTCTGTCCTATCTTGGCATTAAAGTCACGGACTATGATCTTGTAGAAGGTGTGATCTTTTTTTATAGAACTCCTCCAGTTCCATGTAGAATTTCTCAATTTCATCTTCCTTGTATGTGGATCTTGGTGTGTAGACAAAGAAGATAGAAGTTGCTGGCAGTGGGCCACATCTCTTCAAATGTAATCGCCCTATCCGGTTTGTTAGGCATTCAAATGAATCAATGTTGACGGCCATATTTGTGTTGACAAGGGCACCAATGCCACTGAGCGCCTCTTTCGTTGCATGTTCCAAGGAACAATTCTCCCGATGTCAAATACAGCATGATGCGACTGACGCCTCCTCATATCAGTCAGACCAATGACGCCTGTCTTCAGAAACTCTCAAGCTCATTCATCAACATGGCAAGGTGCCAGCCTCAGGAGATCAAATGCTAATGTCCAAGCTTGCTAAGCGGTGCAGAGAAGCGATTAAAGAAGACCTCAAAGACAGAAAAGCAGAAATACTGGAAGATGCAGCAGAAGCTGGGAAAAGCATTCGCACCACCAGCCTGTCCTTCGCCAACTATAAGACCAAGATGACTGCACTCCGACGCCCTGATGGATCTATCACATCTTCCAGAAAAGCAATGGAGAAGATTATCCATGACTTCTACTCAGATCTCTTTAATAGCCATGTCTACCTGCCCACATACCAAATTCCACAGGATGGATATGTCATTCCTAATGTTCTCCCTTCTAAAGTCCAACATGCCATTTCGCCGGTAAGGAATGGAACAGCACCAGATCCAGACAAAGTCAGACCTGCCATCAGTACTCATCAATACACTAGCTCGGCTCTTCACACGCTACCTGTCCGAATGCAAGGTGCCCGCCCAATGGAAAACCAGCAGGATAGTTCTACTGTTCAAGAAGGGAGACATTCACGACATCGGCAACTATCGCCCCCAGCTGCCTGTTGTCCGTCATCTACAAGCTGTTTACACGAGTCATCCTGAACAGGATTGGCAGAACACTAGATTAAGGACAACCATGAGAGCAGGCTGGCTTCCGGAAAAGGATTCAGCACAATCGACAATATCCACACAGTAACCAAGCTCATTGAGGTTTGTAGGGAGTACAAGATGCCGCCCTGTCTCACGTTCATTGATTAAAAGAAAGCCTTTGATTCTGTGGATACTGAAGCAGTCATCGAAGCCCTAGCCAAACAGGGTGTTCAAACCCAATACATCAAGATCCTTCGTGAGCAGTATTACGGATTCACCACCTGGATCTCACCATTCTACAAAGAAGTGATCATTGATGTCAAAAGAGAGGTTTGACAGGGTGATACAATTTCACCAAAACTCTTCAGCACCACCCTCAAAAACATCATGCAACAATTAGAATGGGAAGGAATGGGAGTGAAGATAGATGGTCGGCAACTACACCACCTCCGCTTCGCTGATGACATTGTTCTAATAATACCAAAATTTGGCCAAGTGGCACAAATGCTGGCTGACTTTGACTGAGAATGTGGAAAGATAGGTCTACAGCTGAATCTAAATAAAACTATGTTTATGAAAAATGAACTAGTTCCAGAAGCCCCATTCACTCTCAATGGAACAAACATCTCTGAATGCAGCATTTATGTGTACCTAGGTCGAGAAGTCAACATGATGAACGACCTAAAACCTGAGCTGTGCAGGAGGAAGAGAGTGGCACAAAATGCCTTCAAAGGCATCAAAGAAATAGCTAAAAGGACAAAGAACCTCCGGCTCCGGGCACATCTCTTTGACTTCACCAGTTCTCCCTGCATTAACGTACGCCTCAGAGACCTGGGCCCTACAAAGCAGGATGAGAATGCTATTCGGGTTTCCCAGAGAGGAATCGAAAGAGCTATGTTTGGAATATCACGCCTCACTCAAGTGAGAGAAGGAATCCGGAGTTCTGACCTCCATCGCTATTCCAGAATCAGGGGCGCTGTCTCGTTTGCCAAGGCATCGAAAATCAGATGGGCTGGACATGTAATGCAATTTGGAGATGACCGCTGGACTAGAGCTGTTACCGCCTATATCCCAAGGGATGTCAAAAGATCACGTGGTAGCCCACCTACATGATGGTCAGACTTTTTTGTCAAGGCCCTGAAGGAACGGTTTGAGGCTCTTCATATTCCTGAATCAACCAGATGCCATTGGGCTACATTGGCACGTGATAGGGCCCAATGGAAATGTTACTGGCGCCCGCTCGAGCAAATCAATGAATAATGGGATTCAAGTGATCAAGTGATCAAGTGAGGCTGTAGATAACATGTTAATATAATTGGTTTAAATATGATCCCCAGGGGAATCCAGGCACCTGATCTATTTCTCTGAGCACAACCAGGAGTGATCTCTTAGCATGGAATCAGAGGTTTGAAAAATGTCTGCTGTGACCCCCTCTGCCTCAAAAAAAAAAAAAAAAAAAAAACAGAAAAAATTTACCTTGCATCTGTACTGTTACGTCTTATTTTATTCAGTTTTACTGAATATTTAGTTTTAAATGGGGGGAAATGTGTTGATTGTAAAAAAAAAACTGACTTTCCTTTTGATGCATTTTTTTTAAAAACGACTTCCTTTTGCTGCATATGGCAAGTCCTCATCCAGTCTGAAATCACGAGCTCTCAGGCGGTGGAGATCCAGTCCCGCACCAGATGGACCCTTGGTGCTCAGGTGCAGTCAGATCACTGTCCCGAGAGCCTCCTGGAACACTCTCGTTTCCATCCATATCATGCAGCATTCATGGCCCATTTGCCAGCTTGGAGTGGCACTTCCCTGGGCACACCGAGACCTCCCTCTACCTGAGACTCTACCATGGCGACTACTCTCGGCTCCCCCTTCTCCAATCACCATCATTTTAAGAGACAGTGGAGACCTGCTTCACTTTGCGGAACCCTTCAGGATCCCTGCATCAAAAATAATTGTAATGTTTTTCATAATTTCATCTCATATAAAAGTTTTTTGTTGAAACTCAGTGGAATTCTCTTTTCTCTGATGTACATAAGTGATTAGTCAAACTAATGATGAACTGTATTATTTCACTAAATAATAATAGTAATAATAATAATAATAATAAATTATTTCACTGGTCACTTACTGGGTACAGAGGTTACTACGTTGTCCAAAAAGAAAGTCATGATTTTTTTCATTTTAAAGGTTCCTGGTGTAAAGAATGAGGGATAATATGAATGAAAGTTAATTGAAAGGTATGAAAATGACACCTAAGAAGAAGCCATGGAGAGAAGATTGGAACTGTGAGATTTGTCCTAATTGAGTTTGTCAGTGAGGCTTTTCCCAGGGTTCCTGAACTGAGAGCTGAAAGAATTATCAAGCAAACCCTGTTGTAATACACATGTCACAGTGCGGCAACTCTGGAGCCACCAGAGCCACCAAAGTCACAAAAGCCACACTCAGCTGCTAAGTAAACTCAATTCTGGGCGTCACCCCTGGCTCCTGCTGAAATAGTGCTACAAACTTTCATCAGTCAAAAACAACTATAACATCCTTTATTTTTTTTATCCTAAGGCAACGGGAGTTGATCCAGAGAACTGAGTCTACAGGGATTGGTTTAAAGGAATGGTTCTTTGGGGTCTTGGGGGTGTTTCAAAGAACATAAAATTTTTATAGGTCATACCAAATTCATTAGCCAAAATAAACTATTATAAGCGAAAACTCTTAATTGTAGTTAACTACATTTAACTACAGTATTCCACTCATTACTATTCTCCCCTTGTTTCTCACCCTTTCTCTCTTATTCTCCCATATTTATTTCCTTCATACATTCTTGCTCACGCTTCTCTCCTTCATACGTTCTTGCTCACGCTTAGCCCAAGGGCTGTCAAGAACTCTGAGTGTTTCTACAATTGGCAATGGGACAGCTATAGCTTATCCAGGACTAGAGAGAGAAATGAGTGTTGCAGTTGTTCAGGACCTTGCGGTTTTTCTCCCAAGTGGGAACAATAATCAAGATTAAAAAGTTAACCTGAAGCCGAATTCAGATTTAGCAGAAGGAAGGCAGAAGAAGGGCCACCACATTCTCAAGCTAAACTGCTGCAGTGAAACTCTGACCTTATACAGACTTTCACCCGTGTTGCAAAATGTGGCAGACACAAATCCGTCCTACACACAGCTGCCAGATTAATCTTCTTGAGTACAACATAGATATTATCTCTCCAGGTTCCCACCAAGAATGATGTGTTCTGTTCAGGGTAACATACATTAAGAGGAATCTGATGACTAGATTAAAAACAAATGGGAGTGCACTGTGGAGCGAGAGGTCTAGTGGAAATAGAAAAATCTTATCATGCTAGGGCACAGGGACAAATCTGTAACCCAGAAGATGCGCGGGAGACTAATTAATTTAAAGGAGTTTTCCAACAAGCTAAAAGGAGTAGGGTATCACTATTAAATCTGTGATTTTTTGAATTGCCCCTAAAAACAGCTATTTGGGTCAAATTTCAATTTTACCATTTAACATATGGTTTGGATTTTAAAATGTTTTTAGAAAACCATAAACATGATGTTTCTACATCTTACTAAGTGAACTAAAATGGTAATGTAGCACATCTATCATGAGAAAGCTACTTATCTGTTCTTTAATAGAGTTTGTCTTCCAAAATTCCAAATACAAGCAGTCTTTAATCATTGTTTTCCTCCCGAAAAGCCATCACTGTTTCATCACTTTAATTAGCCTCCACCAAAATCTTCAGTCGACTTTTCCTGGTACTAATTACAGTGGATTCTCCTTCTTTGCTGCTACTGTTTTGTTGGTTGTTTCAAGTCAAATCAGAGATAAATTAGCCTGACTGATGAAAATGTCATAAAGAGAGCAAATAATCAATGATGAAGTTCATGGCAAAACCTCAGTAATAATAGAACCTATTTAAACATACAAGCCAAAGTAAAAATTCATGCTTTGCCAATCTCCATTTTACCAGTTCTGTTAATTTTCGTTTGGGGTCACACCCCATGACCTCAGTGGAGCTCAGGGTTAACTTCTGACTCTGTGCTCAGGAATTCTGGCAGTGCTTGGGAGACCGTATGCAGTGCTGATGAGGGAATGGAGGCTGGCTGGATGCAAGGCAGGCGTCTTGGCCCTGGTACCATCTTTCTAGCATTAATTTTAAATTTGTCAGTAGGCTTATATGTGTCTTTGCCTTCCCCCAACCACATCTCCCTCTCCTCTACTATGCTGCAATCTATTGGCTTCTTGCAGTCAGTCAATCATTCATTCACATCTTGTTACTCTCCCAGCCTTCAAAGGCAATTTCACTAACATTTTCTCCATAGATACCATCCATTATTATAATTATCACTCAATCTTTTTTCTGTCTGTTTCAGTGTCCTCAGAATTTCCCACCTATTGATTTTTCTCCCCAACTTTTCCTTATCCTTTGCTTTCACAAGATGAATAAAGGAGAGGGGTTATTGGTTTTTTAACAGAAACTCCCTTTTTTTATGGAAGATTTAGGGCTCCCCTTTGATGGATGGCCAGATAGAGTGCTCTGGTCAAACTGGGAATGTTTCTGCATAAAAGTACTCAGGGTGTTATAGTTTCATACAGAGAATTCAGGTCTACTAACTTATCTCATTTTAAAAGCCAGTGACACCTTGAAAGCCACCTAATCTACCTCTGTTTTGTTTTGTTTTTAATAAATGAGGGCAAATGAATGTTAATTGTTAATGATCCCATTAACCTGTGCCCAAGCTCACTATTTGTGTGTTATTCTCTTGTTCACAACTTTATACTTCTAAACAAGTGTACCCTCAGAGGAATGTAAAGAGTTAAACAATCAAATACAATACCAAAAAATGCTTACACCATTCCTACTTGGTTGCCAATCTAATTAAAAATCAAAAGCCACCAGTCAAGGAGCACTTTCTCTCTTACCCCTATCTCATTTAAAAATTTTTAATTAAATATCAAGGCACTATGATTTACACAGTTATTCATTGTTCAGTTTCAGGCTCCATCGTCAGCTACCCTACCACCAGTGTCAACCTCTCTCCACCAATGTCTCAAGGTCCCTCCTCCCCTGTATGAATCCTTCACAAGCACATTTTTAAGTTTGGTTGCTGTAGTGTGAATTTCCTCCTTACACTACCGCTGGCTTGGGGGATTCCAGTATATAGAGTACAAGACCTCTATATATTACTGATATGTCAGAAGCTGCTGAGCCCTCCCTATGTACTTCCCATCCTTCTATTTTGCTCCCTTGCATGTCTTTGTTACTTCTCTTCCCTGTCCATCTCAATTTTATAATCTAATGTTTAGGGTAATCTAGTGAAAAAGAAAGTCTTGTTCACTACTGGAGGGAAATGTTCAACAACTATGGAAAACAATGTGGAGGTTTCTCAGAAAAGTAAAACATAGAGATGCCATATAAGCAACAATCCCTCTTCTTCATGGAATAGCTAGGACATGGAATCAACCTAGGTGCCCAACAGCAGAGGAATGAACAATGAATGAATGTGTGCTACATATACACAATGGAATACACTTGAGAGGAATGGTGAAATCATAAAATTTGCTGTGCCTTGGTCAGCCTGGAGGATATCGTGTAAAATGCATCAGAAAATGGACAAATACTAGATGATCTCACTTATCTACAGTATGTAAGATAACGGGGCCAGATAGTACAGTGCTTGCCTTACATGCAGCTGACTCAGGTTCAACCCTTGCCACCACATATAGTACCCTAAGTCCCACCAAAATGAACACTGAATACAGAGCCAGAAGTCAGCCCTGAACACCACTGGGCTGGCCCCAAAATAACAACACAACAACAAAAAAATGAAAGAATGCAGGAAAGGAATGCATAGTACTAAAGATGGGGAGAGATATCCCATCTCTTTATATCATCAAACTAGGCACACATATTATCATCTGTTTTGAAAAAAAACAAAACCAAACATCTATTTTAAATAATTAATTGCAAGAATCACAAAGTAATTGAAGCTAGGATGAAAACAATGTCTGTCTCATTCAAAAGTCTGCTTTTTGTAGGGCAAGGGATCTACTTCAGTAACAGACTACTTGGTTGAATGTGTGAGACCCTGATTTCAATCCCCAGCGCTGAAAAAAAAATGTAATGTGTGGGTGCTTATGTTTACTTTTACTTTTCATTGACACGAAGAATACACAGCTATTTCAGCTTCTCGGCAGATAATTTTTGGTCCCTGTGTTCCCAAACCAATGATAATTTCCCCTTATAAATAAATGAAAATGATGACCTTTCCAACTTTGACCCATGATTACAATTGAGCTAAGAGCCCACAATTTTATGGGCTTTTGGCTCTGTGCTCTTTGTGAGGGTGTGGTGCATGTTTAATAAATGCATTGGTGATGCTTCAAGGAGGAAAAGCAGAGGGATGGGGTCATACGTTTGGGTAGTTAATTTTAAGGACACCTTTTAAAAATAACAACCATCATTGTTATATTTCCATACATAGCCTATTATGTAGTCCAGTAAACAAAAGGCTTTCCCCTTTTCTGTAACTACTGAGTGATTTTTAGTTACATTTTCATGCCCTTTCTGCACTTGCTTGTTCAATAATGTGTGATACTTCATTTTGATCCAAAGGTGTCTTGTTTTTCCTTAAGTAACAACAATTCACTTTAGTATAAATTAGATAGCGTCTAACACACTCACTGGATTTTTTATTGGAAGTAAAAAATAGCAAACACACCTTCAAACTGATATAGGTGGCCCCACGGGTGGCTTCTGTAAGGCAGGAAGGGGAGAGAGATGGTCACTTTCTCCCCAAGCTGCCTCTGCCACCTGCTGGGCAGGCTAAGGACTAATAAAGTCTGCAATAAGCCCCTGGAGAGCGTGGTCCTAAGCCCCACAGGCCATACAAGGTGGCCATCAAGCCACACCTGATGTCTACTTCATCTCTAGGCAAGCAAGTTCATCCCCGTCACTTGAGATTTCTCAGGGAGCCACAGACTCAGGCCATGAGAGAAGAATTGCTCTTTGGAGGAAAGGAAAGTCAGTCCTAGGCCTTACCCAGGGTTTCCCCAGGGTTCTTGTCTTGCTCACAGAAAAAAAGAATTTTCAGGAGTCGACGAGCAGTGAAGTAAAACATATTTTATTATGGAGGTTTTAGGAAGGGGAAGGAGGAGGGAAAGGAGAGAGAGAGAGAGAGAGAGTACACATCTCAAGAGGGGAGATGCTACAAGACACATGCTCAGGCACCACATGACTCGGCCACATGGACTCAGGCAGCACATGGGCGCCGTCCTTTGGTCAGGACAGCTTTTAAAGATTTCTTCCCGAGCTACTCCCATATGGGTTTCATCTAGGTTAAGGTCCGTTGCTAGGGCATTTGCCAAAAGGAGTAGACTTTGGGAGTGGTCTTCTTTGAAAATCTCCTTTTTCTTGACCTCAGTCTCAGCCCAGATTAAGGACTGTGCTGAGACAGGTTGATATGGTTTCCTTAAGGTCTACTGAGGGTTAATGGGTCTCATCAAGTCTTGGTTCAGGTTTCCAAACACGTGACTCTGGACAGCCTTAGGGTGAAACTTCATTGCCTTGGGGATCCCCTGTCTGCCTGCCTACTTTGAAGCCTATCAAGTCCCTTAAAATAGATAATAGTGCTTGAAAATATGACTTTCCCAAAACAAAATTTCACACACTCCACGTGGGTCTTCAATTTCTTGGTATTAAACATTATCGACTAAATCTCATTTTATTATGCCTTTGATATACATCAAGACAATTGGGTTAAAAGATTTTCTTCTATTTGTTCTCAATCTCAGGCTATTAAATTTTCATTGGTATTAGTATTAATACTAGATCTACATGAGGGAGTACACATACACAATGATTTAAAAAGGAAGTAAACACTTTGAAAAAACATGTTAATTATACAGGAATAGCACCTTTCTTTCCTTTCATCCTGGTCAAGTGGGAAATAGTCAAGGGTGATATTTTTTCTTGATGAATCATACCTGCTGCTAATACCATAAATTATTCCTCACAAATTTCAGAAACTAAAGCAGTTAAGGAGGAATTTTAACCTACTCTATCAAAAACTAAATTATGAATTTAACTTATACTGTATGTCAACAAACAGACAACAAAAACCCTGAGTTATGTTTTATTACACCTATCTTTGGAAGAGGAAAGTGAGTCTCACAGTAGTTATACAGTTAAGGCAGACCATGAATTTTGAAACAGTGGGGCTTGGCGCATATACTGCTCAAGCCATGTGCTTTGCATGCCCATGTGGTGATGAGTGCGTGTGATACCCTAGCACATGTGTTGCCCACATCTAGCCTCTTGATATATACACTTTCATACATTCATATATCATACTAGAATATGTACTGGGGCTCCCTCTCCACTCTGGAGAAGCCCAAGTTCTCTCTTGAGGATGATACCCTCTCTCTCTCTTTCTCTCTGTCGCCCATCCTCAAAAATTACCCAAAACCATGCTTTAACTATAAACAAATATAAACAGTGGTGTTCAAATTTTAACGCTAGTCAACCTGTCTGAATAGCCCATGCTTGTTTCACTTCACCAAGTTCCTGCATGCATATAAACAAAATCCATAAAGGTAAATTATTTACTTTTGTATTGATAAACAATATAGATCTCATGCAAATCAGTTATCCAAAAAATGCATTACTGAACATTACTATATCACTCACAACTGCAGTTCAAGTCACACAATAAAATGGTAAATTTATTAAAGTCTCAGTGTTGGCGGAAAGCAGATCAAAGGATATGCTAAAGTCTGATAGATACTGCCTGTTAACAGATACACAGGGTTTTCTGGCAGACTGTCTCACAATAGAATTAGTACGTAGAATTCCCTAGTGAGACTGTTTTCATAATTGCAGAAACACAGACACTGTTATCCTAGGTCATTTCCCTGAATCACATCTCCTTGTTGGCTGTTGCTAGCCTAAGATGGAGTCTAAGGTACACTGCTTGAACTGCAGACAGAAAACAGGTTTTTCTTACTTTAATACTTTAATGTCTGATAAGACCTTGCCATCTTGGGCTAGTCCCGCAGGGTTGAATTAGCAACTGTAACACATTCTTTTGTTTATCTCACCTCACCTAGATAGCACACCCTGCAGGTTTGGTTCCTGTTTGTCTCCTTATACTATGCTAAATATAAAGACTGTATTTCTAGTATAAACTAAGCAAACTTAACTCTATGTTGTGTTGTCCTTTGATACTGTGGGAATATAAGGAGTTGGGGGGCCTCGTATAAACTGTCAGCTACCATTATGACCTACTGTCCCTCCAGCTGGTGATTATTAAAATTAATGAAAATACAGCTTGTTCCTAAAGTTTCATCTCTACCAATAGAGATCTCTCATTAACACTTCAGTTCTACTGAGTCTATCTCTGTTACATCAGCTTAATAAAGTCTCCAGTGAAATCTTAACAGCATGAAGGTATAGCTACTGTGCAAATTTAGTTTGCAAATGGGAAACTTGACTCTACATTCTTTCTTCTGTTCTAGAACATACAACAGCAGCAATCATACTTAATGAACACACTTTGGGTTCAAATATACCACCAAACAAAAGAGGGCCTACTTGGGCATTTTGTTAAATCAAAAGTCTAGCTTTATTGTTCTGCCCAATTGCAAATAAAGATGCATCAGTTTTTCTTATTTGTTGTTCTCATAAGTAAACTTTCCCATAAACACAGTGAGATAGTAAAATGGCCTCAGTGATGCTCTTGATGTCTTTGATACAGCCAAAGACTGAATGTGAAAGGATAAGGAATAAAAGAATAGTAGTTTGTCTCAGATTTCCCCCAACAGAGATCAGTAAGAGCCCCTCCACCCACCCTGGGTGCTGATGCTTTCTCTACCCAGGATAAGGTAAACAAGAGTGGGGCCTGTGGAATGTCGGCAGGGCAAGGAAGATGGCTGTGAAATTGGGCAGGGCAAGAAAGTTGACCTGATGCTCGTGCAAGACATGCCAAGCCTGGATGGGCTCATGGCAGGCATGCCTTGCCTGGATGGACAGGTCAAGGGAGATGACCCTGTGTACATGTGGGACGTGCCCTGCCAACTTGCTCATTTGACCGCTCACCTATAGGCTAAGTAGCAATATAACTTGAGTGGATAGGCTTGAGATAAAATAGTATAGACTAATTGGCTATGTACTACACGGGCCCTGTTGTAATGGACAGGAGGAGCCTTCATAAGTGGCCTTTTGAGGAGATTCAAGGCCCCTCCTTCCTGTTCGGACCTGCGAGTCTGTGTGGGGAGCTGGACCCTGGCTAGCCAGCACAATAAACTCTGCTTGTTCATTGCATTCCTGTGTGATTCTCTGTCTCTCAATGGGGATAAGATTCCTGGACAGTAACAAATGAAGTGCAGATTGCAGAGAAAGGCTCTTATAAAAATGTGCTATTTTATATGCAATGGTGACATGGAGGGACGGTTCACAGTACAATTCTTGGGGCACTTGCCGACCATGCATCCAACCTGGCTGGATCTCTGGCACCAACTTCATTCCCTGAGCATTGCCAGGTACAGACAGGAATTACCACTAGGGCTCTCAGTCCTCCTGAACTCCACATATGAGACCCAACTTAACATAGAAATAAATAGTGACATAGAAACCATCTTCTTCTGTTTGATATTTCATGCGAGAAAACTGATTTAAAGGGTTAGTTAGCTGGCTTGCCCAATACTTAAGTGGTCCAACTTTAGTCCTACAATACCTTTCACTATATAAAATTGCCAAGGAGAGCTAAAGGAAGATAAATCCCGAGCCCAAACTCAGGAATGCCAGAGGAAATGTTGGCAATAATCAGTGGTTTTACCTTATCTGGTTGACATCCAATCCCTAGAAAGCCAAAGTGATTTTTGCTAAGACTACAAAGGAGTGAAATGATTCACGTGAGGTTTTAGCTTTCAAGATATCTTTACACATATGTAATCTGCTCCTTTTATCTTCACACTCCATTTATTGTTGTTTTTCTGAATCAGAGCTTGTACACCAATATTTTTTAGGAATACATAATCACTATTTGATCACCTCTACAGGAGGTTTATAAGAAAAAATGTCAGCCTCCAAATCAGTAAACTATATCAATTCTACCTTTAAAAGTCCTATTTTTGTTTTTAAAAATAAGATATATTATTCTAAAGAAAGCAATGTTAATTAACTCATTCAAAATAAAAATAACATACAAAGCAGCATGCTACATTTTAAAAAAATTAAGTTCTGATTTTAACCAAACATTCTTTTTCTATTGTCTTGCTTCATTTTCCACTACTCAAAAAAATATTCTACATAATTATCAGTTGAATCTTTGCTAATGAACATACAATTCTCAAAAACAATTTTAGAACTGCTTACTACAACATATTGCCTTATTTTTATGCCTCTTCCAACTGTTTAATATTTATCCCATTTCTGCCTACATATTTATTTATTTGTTTTTGGGTCGCACCCAGTGATGCTCAGAAGTTACTCCTGACTCTACACTCAGAAATTGCTTCTGGCAAAGCGCAGGGGAGCATATGGGATGGCAGGGATCGAACCCAGATCAGCCGTGCTCCAGGTCAGCCTCGTGCAAAGCAAACACACTACCTGCCATGCTATCATTTCAGCCCCCTGCCTACATACTTAAATCCATCCCCTTGCCCTTTCTCACTGAAAGACCAATCTGTTCAAATAGTCATATATGCATATATTATGGAATATATGAGAAATTACTTCTCTTCTATAGTCTTTCTTAAATTCTCAAACTATATCAGTCTCCACCTTCTTTAAACATCAGTAGCATTTATTTCTGTCATTTAATTAACATAGAAATTTTACCTGAATCCAACTGAGGGGAACATGAAGCATAGGATATACTTCAGCCGTTGTCAGTACCATGGATAACATCATTAAGAGAGTTACTGCATTTGGAGTAAATAGTGATATGAGACATCAAGACAATAGAATGGGATCAGAAAATAAAACGTAAATGACATTTGGAAAATAAGTCTTTGTGAAAAGAGAAAGAATGTCCTTAGACCAGAAGTCTAATTATTATCCTAGACCTTCCCCTAGTACTTGGGAGTCACTCTTAACAAGGCTCAGAGCCCACTCCTAACAGTGCTCAGGGACACACTCCTGACTGTGCTCAGGGACAGCTCCTGAGAGTGTTCAGGGGTCCACTCCTGACAAAGTATCATATGTAAGTGGTGCTGGAACTCAAACCTGGATCAGCCCGCCTACAACGGTGGTGCTTTATCCCCTACATTATATTTCTACCCTTTGCAATTAATCAATTTTATTTCCTCTATCTCAAATTTAATCCAGATCTCTAATCCACCAGTAGCTGAGCTACTCATTTGCTTACACACACAAGCAAAAAATAAAATATGTGTGTATATCAAACATATACAATATTCTAAACATTCTAGAATAATTCTAAACATTATTCTAAGTGCTAGTGATACATGATGAGCTATTTTGCAAGAATTGTTGTAATATAAGAAGCCAGAGAGATAGTACAGTTTTTTTTTCTCTTTTGGGGCCATACCCAGTAGTGTTCAAGGGTTACTCCCCGTCTGCAGGGAGGAATTACTCCTTGTGGTGTGCTAGGAAACTATACGGGATGCTGGGGATGGAACCTGGGTCAGAGGCATGCAAGATAAGGACACTACCTGTTGTGCTATTTATCACTCTGGCCCCTGCAATGTTTTATGAAATGCTTAGTTCAAAAAAGTCAGCAAAGGGGAGATAAAGAAACAAAACTGAATGGATAAAAAAAAAATCTGGTGGGGTCAGAGTGATGCACAGCAGGTAGGATATTTGCCTACCATGCGGCCAACCCAGATTTGATACCTGTTGCAGGACTCCTAAGGGCCGCTGCATCTGCTCTGAATTGCCGCCTGCAAATCACTTCGTAGATAAGGGGGTAGCCTAAATGTGGCAGTTTATCTGACCATGTATGCTGTACTAGCTGGTATAAATATTCTCCCAAGCTACCACAATCATTGTGGGACTAGCTAGATCTTACCAGCATATTAGCCTGGCCACGTAGGACACCTAAGTAATTAGACCAGAGAGAAATGCTGTTTGCTTCAAAGCAAACAAGCATGGCTCCCTGATATACTCAAAGGCAACTAAAATACAAAACTACAATGAAGTAGAAGAGACTTGTGAAGGCTTGGAGAAATATTTAACTGGCATTAGTATTAGTCTTTGTTACAGATACTGTTTCATGCCATCTCAGAAACCCCCTTCTCTACCCTATAAAGGCATTTCCAGGCAGATCTTGGCTCAAAACATTAGCATACTAAAGGGCCTAGGTGAGGTGCAGGGAGGAATTACCTAAGGGCATTTGACCCTCCCTGCTTTCCATAACAGTGGGAGGAAGGTCTGAGTTGCAGGGGTATAAACTAGCCTGTTTCCTTTCGTGCGCGCTTCTTTTTTGGGCTCTCTCTCTTTGTGAGTGCTCACCCTTCTTGGAAGTTTTGTCTTCTCCTTTTACAAGGCCTTTACACGTGGTGGCCGCCATCTTGGCCTACACGTGGCTGGGGTTCTAGCCTGAAATCCTAAGCACTGGGCTTTTCCTTTTGCTGATTTGTATGCCTAAACCTGTGATAAGTAAAGCCTTTTAAAACTGCATCGGATTCCTGAGTTTTCATCCATTCCTCGCCGGCTTCGGAGGTAGAAGGGAACTCGCTTCCCGGCACTGTAGGGGACCCCTGGCGGCACGCCCCGACAGATACCCAGTATTCATTATGGTCCCTAGATCACCACCAGGAGTAAGTTTTGAGTGTAGAGCCAGGAGTAAGCCATGAACATTGCCAAGTGGACCAAAAAAAAAAAAAAAAACAATAAAAGAAACACCCAAAAACAGAATTTTTAATATGACAACCTATTTCTAAGATAGGAAATAAATGAAGCACACTTTAAAAACCAGCAAGGCATGAAATATACTTGAAGACACTAATTTACTAGAGAGGAAAAAAAGTCAAATAGATGATAGGTAGTAACTAAGTTCAATTTTTAATTAGGGTGCTTGAGTACCATCTCACCAATAGTTCACCAACAGAAATGGTCTGAACAGGTGACAGTTCATCAAGTTTAAGAAACCAGGAAACCAGTGGTGAAGAGAAGAGCTGACAGGAGGACAGGGGATCCCAGGAGAGGAAACAGGCAAGAGGGAGGAGTCAATTCTAATCTGACTTCGCTCTAAATAAACTAAGGATCTGTAGGAAGGTGATAAACTATGGAATGAAAGGACCCAGCCTTGTCTAAGAAAGGTCTCTAGGTGTCACTGTCATGTTAGGACACAAGAGGTAATTCAGAAAAAAATCATTTTACTGAGAACTAGAAAAGCAGGAGTAAGAAAACCAAGGCACCATTTTTTCTTTAGGGAATTGTCTATTTGGGAAAGGATTTGCAAAAGGCTGATAAACTGCACGGAGTTAACCATCTATGGCAGAGAATTAAGGAAACATAAACCAGTATTCTGAGCAGTGGCAGGGTGGAAGCTGCTACATTGCCAACCTATTGCTTGTGAAAAAGAAGACATGCTAATTTGTATTAAATTTTCATATGTAAAATATTTATGTGGTAAGACAGAATGGTTACTGAAAGAACAGTGAAAGAAATGTGAAATCATTGGTTTGATGGGAGTAGTAAATGCAAAAAAGTTTTGTATTTTTTTTCTTTTTGGGTCATACCCAGAAGTGCTCAAGGGATACACCTGGTCTGCAGGGAGGAATTACTCCTGATAGTGCACTAGGACACTATACGGGATGCTGGGGATGGAACCTGGGTCAGACACATGCAAGATAAGGACACTACCTGCTGTGCTATTTATCACTCTGGCCCCTGCAATGTTTTATGAAATGCTTAGTTCAAAAAAGTCAGCAAAGGAGAGACAAAGAAACAAAAATGAATGGATAAAAAGAATCTGGTGGGGCCGGAGCAATAGCACAGCAGGTAGGGCGTTTGTCTTGCATGCAGCCGACCCAGGTTCGATCCTCGGCATCCCATATGGTCTCCCGAGCATTGCCAGGAGTAATTCCTGAGCGAAAAGCCAGGAGTAACCCCTGAGCATTGCCAGGTGTGACCCAAAAAGCAAAAAAAAAAAAAAAAGAATCTGGAACTGGGGAGATAGATTCGGCACAGATGCTCAGCACAGAGAGGCCTGTGTGGCTTGCTGGGGACCATAAGGAACAAGCCCTCAGCAGTGGCAGTAGTGGTGCCTGAGAACCACAGGCGATGACATGTCTAAAGGGTGTTCAGAATGGAAAAGCAATTCTGTGACATGAACTAAACTCTGATTTGTATGTGAAAAAAAATCTGTGATTCTTTTAAGGAAAATACATGCTGCTTAAGTATCACTTGTATCACTTGTCTTCCCTTTGCTTATTGAATTGTTGGGGGGCCAGTAACTCCATTTGTTGGGAATGAGGGCCATTATTGTTACTGTTTTTGGTATATTGAATACACCACAGGTAGCTTGCCAGGCTCTGCCGTGGCTCTGGGTTCATCCCAGTGGTTCATCCCACTGGTATACTTAAGTGCTGCTTCAGTGTCACTTCACTTGTATCACTTGTCTTCCTGTTATTCATCAATTTGCTCGAGCAGGCACCAGTAACATCTCCATACGTACTGTTGCAAGCAAGTGTAGCCCAAGGGCATCTGCTTGCTCCAGCAACAGGAAGAGCCTCAAACCATTCCTTTAGGTCATGGGAATGAGGTCTCAATTGTTACTGGGTTTTGGCATATCAAACAAAACATGGGTAGTTTGCCAGGTTCTGCCGTGGTTCCCTAGAATAAGAGGTTCCCTGCCCTGTGTGCGTCTCTTCCATCCCAAGGGATCAAAGCCAGGGTGGTGGGGTACAAGGCAAGTGCCCTGCCCAATGTGCACCTATTCTATCCCAAGCTGCTTAGGTATACTTTTAAAATGACAATTAAGGCAAGATTGAAAGTAATGGGAAAAAAATCAGGTATTTATCATTTGTTAGGTGTAACCCACTCACCCCTTTTTTAAAGTTCTGTTATCTTAGAGTTGGGAACCTACAATTACATTTCTAGATTATTGACTGATTTCCATTGATTTTTTTAACTAAGAATTACTAGATTTTTCTTGCAATACAAGAGGAGGAAAGGAATTGTGTTGACTTTGTGTGTGTGTCTATTAGCAGTTGGTTCTGCCATGGAGCCGGAGCCTTCAACTCCCATTCATTGACTCTCCCAGCACCAGCTTCTCCATGGCCCTCAGAAGTAAAAGCAAGAGCTGGAGCCGCGGATTCCTCAGAAGTCTTAGCAACCGTCGTACTAGACAACTTTTCTCTACCTTTAACAGTACTCTTTTCTTCTTTCAATAATTTAGCACCAACTCTATGGGGGACCTTCAGCTCAACATTTTTTCTTTCATTTCCCCAGGCAAAAATTGGTAACTGCTTTCCACAGTTATTATCTTTGTTTCATTTTTGCACTCCAACTCTCCAAGCCTATATAAACCATTCTTTTTATATGAAATCTCTTGTTGATATATGTCGGAGGCTTTTATCTTCTTGACTGGAAAATTGGTACAACATGAAAACTCTAACCAAAGGAAAATTGATATCACTATAGTACTAATGATGAATACACTTAAGTGAAAAAAAACTGTACTAAAATAATAGTTCATAATAGTGACACGCTATTAAAATATTATAATTCTGTATGCATACATATCTGAACACACACACACATATGCACATCTGCCTGGTACGGCATTCTTACTATTTATGAAGGAAAACAGATCAAAATAAAGAGCTAAATAAATTATTAGTGGTAGTAGGTGAATTAAAAACATAAGATTACAGTGTGGGAGGTGGGTGAGGAGTTGCTAGTGAAAGAGGAAAATTGGAATCCTTTACATTATCTAAGAGAATGATGGTAGAGGGGAAAATAGTTGCTGCTATTGGAGAAACAGTTCAGAGAAATGCTTAAACTCTAGAAACACATGGAAGGTTGAACAATCATGATTTTCTTACATTGGCTGTAGGCTGTGAGAGAAAAAAGGGTCAAAAATATCACCTAGGGAAATGAAAAGACAGAACTGCCATGAACTGAGACGCAGAAACTGGTCGCCTGATTGGGATAGAAGATGAGGCGTTCAGTTTGGACACTCGAGCCTGAAATGTCTTTTTTGATTTCTGTAACCTATGAAGTTTTCCCTCTGTCGAGTCCTTCACTGGTTTCATTTAAAAAATGCAACCTGCTCTCAGCAGCTCCTTGCCGCGGCCGAGAAGGCGTTTCTGGGGTTAGCCTCTGCTCACTGCCCCACGTCCCTTTCTCAGCTCTTCCCTTCCTGTGTATGCTTCTGCTGTTCTGATGACTCAAAGTGAATCACAAGGTTACTAATCTGAACATAGCATCACAGGTCATCAGTGTTTCCTATTTGTGAGGCCCTTTATGTATTATTATTTTCATACTTGAAATATCCTCCCTCTCTCTCTTTTTTTTTCTGCTTTTTTTTGGGTCACACCTGACAATGCTCAGGGGTTTCTCCTGGCTCTGCAACTCAGGAATTACTCCTGGCAGTGCTCGGGGGACCATATGGGATGTCGGGGTTGGAACATGGGCGGCACTGGTCAGCTGCATGCAAGGCAAACACCCTACCCACTGGGCTATCACTCTGGCCCACCCCTCTCTTAAACTTGACAGTTGAAGGTATATTTCCATCAGATAATCATATTCCCTAAAATTCTTTGTTAAAGAGCAGGTCTGGCTTGCATGCCGTCTTTTTATACTCTGCCTTCATCCCAGTGTTTAACGATGCTGTACCACTGACATATTGTACGGTAATTACGTCCTTATTCCGCACCCCCCAGCCCCACCCTCAAGAGTTCTGATATAGTCTACTGATAATAAAATACTGCTAAACAAATATTCAACTTAAGGTACAAAAGCAATAACTGTGAGGACAGAGAGCTTTCAAAAAAATAAAGAAAAAACAGGAAAGTCAGCTTTAAAATCTCTTATGTATCCTACTATTTAATTTTAAAGTATAAAGCTATCATATTACCACTGGAAAAAATAAAGAGGAAAACAATGCTGAGTTTTTCAATACATGCTTGCTGAACACCCAGACATTGTTTTTGAATTGATGAAGGCACCTTTTTACTAACATTATCTCTCCCTGTATGGATTCCTGGTGACTTCTATGAAAACCTTGCAGCAAATGTCCTTTATTTCCTTGGGTAATGTGTAATTTTTACTAACAGGTGAAAATAAGTACTCTAATTATGAATCACACTGGCAGGGGCTGTTCTGCAGAGAAATAAAGGATCTCATTGTGAATGGAATTTGAAGAATAAAACAATGACTTGCCTGGCACTGCTGATTTCCTATTCCTATACTCTAGCTGCCTTTCCAATCAAGTCACAAAGATCTTGCCCCAGCCACTGCTTCAAATATCCCCATCTGGTTCTAAACCCACCTCATCTAACCTAGGAAAAGGTCTGTGAGCTAGATTTCATCTAGGCAAGCAAAGTTTTTCTCAGGTTGAGAAACACCAACTACCTTAAACGTGTACTCAAAAAATTTGGGGAAAAAAAGCTAACTTTAGTAGACAATGAGAAAAAAGGCTACCTAGGGAAGCCTAGGCAATCCATAGGAATGAGTACAAGATTTAGAAAGCATCTCAAAAAAGCGTCTTTAAACAAAATTGGTACATAATTTTAAAATCATTCATAATTCTTATAATGCAGGTGAAAAAGAAAAATCAAAACAATCATATCCAGAAATTAGAAATTAACTTTCTAGGGCGGGCACAGCAGTTAGGTTGTTTGCCTTGCATGTGGCCCATCTGGGTTCAATCCTGGCATCCATATGGTCCCCCCAGCACTGCCGCGAGTAATTCCTGAGCATTGCTGAGTGTGACCCAAAAAAAGCAATCACTGAATCGCTGTCTTCCCTTTCATCATCGATTTGCTCGAGCGGGCTCCAGTAACATCTCCATATGACCTGTCTCATGCAAGTAGAACCCAAGGGCACCTGCTTGCTCCAGGAACATAAAGAGCCTCAAACCATTCCATCAGGTCATGGGAATGAGGTCTAATTGTTACTGGTATCTGGCATATCAAATACAACACGGGTAGCTTGCCAGGCTCTGCCGTCTGGGTAGCATACTCTTGTAGTCATCTCAAAATCCAGCATTTATTGATGACTGCGGGCCGCAAGGGGCCACGCGAGCCGGGCTGTGATAGACTGGTCTGCTGGGTGGAGTTCTGACAAGGGGGAAGTCCAGATGTGGAAAATGGAGGTCCTCATGGAGTGGGGGGGTCATCTGGCTTGTTGTGAGGCTCTGCTGGGGTGGCGGGCCAGGGCTAGAACCTGCCATCCCTCCCGGGCACCTCATGAGCAGCTGGGCACAGTGAGAGTCAGTAGCAGCTCTGCCCCATGTCAGCTCTGCCCCATGTCTGTCTCTTTTTATTTTCTCAAAAAAGCAAATTTTAAAAAAAAGAAATTAATCTTCTTTTCTTCAAAGCACAAACATGATGCCTGGGAACTCTTTTGCATATTTTAATATACTTAATTTTAAAAACAGGCATAGGCTATGGCCTACAGATGTTGAAGTCCTGTGTTTCTGTTAAACACATCAGTCAGGAAATATACATGTAGCGGAAGAGCTCTCAGTGTTTCCAAATTTATATCAAACATCTTCAAAGTCCAAAGATTCTTTGATATAAGTGTTTAATTTTGTGTTATAAAGCTCCCTCGGGGGGAGAGAAAGAGACAAGGTCTGATTGAAGAAATTCATCTCACAAGAAGAAAAACAGGTGTGTTGCTAAGCAAAGTACTTTTTTTCATCACTGCCCTATTCATGGCCTTTTCAAACATCTCATTTATGCGTCCAAACAGCTGTCATGGCACTAGCTTGTCGGCCAGAACTCACCTATTTATTCTCTCCCTGCTCTTGAGAGACCTGGATGTTGTTGTTCTATCTCCTTAATGTACTCAAAGCATAATAGAGATGCAATTCCTGCTAACTGGAACTTAAAGAATTTATATACACATGCTTTTATCAAAATGCAATTATTCAAAGAATAGTGCTTTAATAAAAGACATTAATCACTCAAAGAGATGGAGCATACTTAGAAACTGTACAAAGGTAAGAAGGAGGAGAATCAAAACATATTCATATTTGCTCTAGTGACCCTTTAGAGGAAAGTGGAGGAAACTGGAGGAAACGATGATCAAGTAATGGAGGCTGACACCAAGCGTCCATCTATGAGGACCAGAAGTCACTGCGCTCACAGAAGCAGAGGTCAGGTTGCTCTTTAATTTGTTTTCTAATTTTACCCTTTGCAATATTTTTAACAGATTGCCTACAATCCATTTTTTTGGCCCCTATCAATTTTCTGCATCAAAGCGATTACACATACTATAAAATTAATGGCAGAAATAAAAATTTAAATTATATCTGGATGATTGGGGATAGGCTCTTTTTTTAATCAACATTCATTCCTGTTTTGTAAAAGTTACAGAAGCAAATTAAAAAGGATTCTCTGCCTCGGGGGTCCTTGTGTTTCAGTCAAAGGTAAAGCTCATTAGAATGAGTGAACAATTTTATGGCAAAAAAAAATAGTTTTAAGGCCATTACACACACACACACACACACACACACACACACATACTCAGTTACTGAATCCGAAATTGACTTGTGTTGTGAATTAAACATTTCACTCAATGTGTACAAGGTCCGTTACAGCTATACATGATCAGCTCTGTCATTGTATTATGCCCAATACTGCCAACATCTATAGGTCAGTCAGAGGACTGTTTGCCTTATATTTTCTGGAGAGGTGAAACCTCTTAACTGAATCCTACACTTAATCATCCCCAAATCCCCAGTGCTATCTCCTGATCCCTGTTTTGATTTAAAATAAAATTCATTTTCTGGTGTTCTGTGTGAGTTTGCTTCAGGCTTGACTTAGAGATTTATGAATAGCATTTACTGTTTGCTTGCTGACCACTTCAGGGCTTCTGATCCCCGTGGGTGATTTCCACAAGGTGTGCTGGAAAGTGGGTGGGGGATGTATGTGTGTGTGGCAGAGGGAAAGCCTGGGGGAGTCTGAAATGGAAAGTTATTTCACACAATAAAACACGGCACCATCTTACTTGAAGCCAAAGCAAATATTTTGGGGATAAAGTAACCTCTTGAATTCAAGTGGTATATATGATATGAGAACCAACAATGTTTGAAACTTCAGTTTTCAATATTTCAGCTGTATTCTTCTGCTGGAGAAAGTACCCCTATGTTGCAGAGAGGAAACTTGATGCGGTGGTAGAAATTTTGATTACTATTAATTTCTATTAATCAATTTCTATCAAGCAATTTTCTATTAATCTATCAGTTAATTAATCAGCTCATTGAAAACAACATTTGATATGACTTTCACTTGAAGTGAAATAGCACTCTGGGGCCCGCAGCGATAGTACAGTGGGTAGGGCATTTGCCTTGCATGCAGCCAACCGGGTTCAACCCCCGGCATCCCATCTGTTCCCCTGAACACCGCCAGGGATAATTCCTGAGAGCAGAGCCAGGAGTAACCCCTAAGAACTGCTGGGTGTGACCCAAAAAGCAAAATAAAAAAGTGAAATAGTTCTCATTTGGAAGTAAGTGTCCCAAGTAAAAAATAAATGACTGTAAGCCCTTGCATGATTGTTGCATCTTATATACATCATAGTCCTTGTAATACACAGACTCTAAAACCTTTATTCATAATTCACATTTCTTAGCTCATGCACAAACCTCAAATTTGGGGCACTTTTTCACTGCACTTCATTCTGTAGCAAATTTAATTAATGTGATCTTTCACCAGCCATGCTTAGTTCTATATTTAATGTTCAGACATCCTGAATTTTCATTTGAGGGACTGAATAATGCTAATTGGTCCTCCAGCTTCTAACAAGAGACAGTTAAAAAATTTTACAAAGGTATAACTTCCTTTTTGTATGATTTTTGAATACATGATTTAATTTTCCTCCATGATAAGAACTATTAAAGGTGTTAAGCAAGTAAATCCCCTAGCTTGAGACAAAGAAGAAAGAAGAAATGAATTCCAATTCAGAAGAAATGAGCTGGACTACTTTTACTTCTTCAGAGTATGGAAGACTTGATATTGCTTTCTAAAGGATTCTTCTGAAATGCAAAATCATACAAAACAGTTCAGAGACAGCTATGCCATTTGCCCACTTAAATCTCCGATAGCTGTTCAGATGAGTCAAAACCGAAAAAAAATATTAGCTTGGCCTTCAAGTTCTCCTCCTGCCATTCTCATATTTAGGCGTCCACGACCCGAGTTTGCAGCAATTATTTTTCAAATGCCATCACTAATTTAAACATTAGTTCCATCCTAGGTAAACGCGCTCTTGCCCGGGGACGGTTCTCTCCGCTGTGCGCTGCCCCCTGCCGGCCACTGAGAGAAGAGCTGGTTTGACTTCTCTAGGAAGGCTGATGTCTTTGTCAGGAATCCCGCATAATGACCTACCTTGTCTAAAACGTATTTGAACATCCAGGGTTGCTTTTGCACATAATTTTCCGATACTATCAAAATGACATGAGTTGAGTAGCTGCGCGAATTTACAGCAAGGTTTCCTGAGCCATTTAGCACTCATCTAATGAAGAAATACTGGCAAGGTTGAGTGCCTCAACCTTCATGCGAGTTTTGATT
Organism: Cryptotis parvus; assembly: GCA_021461705.1. Lineage (NCBI taxonomy): Eukaryota > Metazoa > Chordata > Mammalia > Eulipotyphla > Soricidae > Cryptotis > Cryptotis parvus. The sequence continues at coordinate 16,197 of JAJIBD010005628.1, read as the reverse complement.
TCACTTACATCAGGAGTCAGACATAAAACCTCAGTTTTCTTTACGGAGCAACCCCAGTGTCTGTTTACTTAAAGGCTAGCCATATGGTAGAAAAGAATGATTATTTTGAAAGGTTATGTCTTTGGGGTTAGTTTCCGGAGGAGCTCCTGAATGCCTTTTGCAGGCCGAGAGGTTACTATTCAGAAAGGAATACTCAAGGCGCCGGTAGCCTACCTCTCATTCCCAAGCTGGCAGGTTATTATAAGCTATAGAGTAAGGCTGGCAACGCTTACCAATGTGCTTTGTGTAACCTTTATCATTCTACAGCTGAGAAGAACGGACAAAAGGAAGTAAACCAAAACCAATAATCTCTAACATCTAGGTTGCCCTTCTTAAAGCCTAATAATGCATTTGAATTTGTGATGGAATTGGATGAGACTAAAAACACTGTCCATTTTCTTAGAATGAGTGTATGAGTGGAATATGATTTATTATGTTACAAAGAATTCTAAAGGGGCACAGGACAATAGGAAGAGTGCTTGCCTTGCAGTTACCAACCCTGGTTCCATCCCTGGCATCTCATGTGATCCCCTGATCCCCATTGAAATCATCTCTGAGAGCAGAGCTAGGAATAAACCCTGAGCACTTTCAAATGGGCTCAGAAAAAGAAAAAAGAATTCTATCCTACTTTGCTTTAGAAGACATCCTGACCACAGGGAAATACATTTATAGTCTTTGTCATAAATGTACATGTGCATGATTCCTAAAGTCTATTGATGATCACTGTATCACTGTATCTACCAAAATCAAACAGATGTTTCCTTCCAATGACACAAGTCTAACAAACTTAGTGTGCAGATACACTATTTCTAAATATGTATATGTGCACTTCACGTGTCTTAACCTCCCAAATGTATCCCACTTCCTATTAAACCAGCCATCTTATTTTCTGCTTATTTTATCAAGGAAGAAAGTGAACAAAAGTTAAAGAATTGAGAGTATTAATATATTTCTTTCTTAGTTGTGTGTTTAAAATAACAGAAGCAAAGTTGAACTGTTTGGGGGAGCGCTATACAAAGATGAACTATATGGGGATAATTATGAGCTATTGATAATAGATAAACTATTAAATCATAAAAATATATTTATATATTATATATTTGATTCAATGAACAAGGTAAGGTAGATACAGAGAAAGGAAGGAGAGACGAATAGAACAGGATGAGTTTGAGTATCAAATTAATAGTTTTTGAAACCTGCCTTTCTGGATGGAGATTAGTATGTGACCCTCAAACACACAATAAAACACCATATTATCTTCTTGAAGACAGTCCCCATAAGGGACATAATTAAATAATGTATATAGTTGCTCTGGTCCTATATTGCTAACAAGACATCACAATCACGATCACGATCTTCCCGTTGATCATCTATTTGCTAGAGCAGGCACCAGTAATATCTCCATATGTCCTGTCTCATGCCAGTAGAGCCAGGGGCATCGGCTTGCTACAGGAACATAAAGAGCCTCAAACAATTATATTAGGTCATGGGAATGCCCTAATGTAATTGTTACTGGAATTTGGCATATCAAATACAACACGAGAAGCTTTCCAGGCTTGCCGAGCAGGAGTCAAACTCTTTTAAACTCCTCCAAATAAAGCATTTATTGATGAACTGCGCGGCGCTTGCCTGTGTGGGCGGTCTGCGGGTGGGGTTTGACGAAAGGGGGTCAATGTGGAATGGCGCGCCCTGGGTGAGGGGGTGGTCTGGCTTGTTGTGAGGCTCTGCCGGGGTGGTGGGGCCACCCGCCATGCCTCCCAACTGCCTCTGGCGGCTTGCCGGGAGGCCGGACGCTCTGCCCCATGTCTGGGACTCTGGACCGCCCCTGGGCGGATTGAGGAAGCTGTGGCGGGTGGGTGTCGATGATCGGGCTATGATGGGCTGGTCTGCTGGGTGGAGTTCTGACGAGAGGGAAGTCCAAATGTGGAAAATGGTAGCGCCCGTGGAGTGAGGGTGGTGGTCTGGCTTGTTGTGAGGCTCTGCCGAGGTGGTGGGCCAGGGCTAGAACCCGCCATGCCTCCCGACTGCCTCATGAATGGCTGTGCACAGGGAGAGCAAGGAACAGCTAACAAGACATGAGTATAGTAAAATGATTTTGTGTCTTCCCCCAAAACAAGAAATGATCACTTGTATCACTTGTCTTTCCATTGATCATTGACTTGCTCAAGCATGCGTCAATTATACCTCCATTCATTGGGAATGAGGACCATTATTGTTACTGTTTTGGGCATATTGAATACACCATGGGTAGCTTGTCAGGCTCTGCTGTGGCTCTGGGTTCATCGCAGGGGTCCCAGTCTTTCTCTATGTCAGACCATCAACCAGCCAAGGCCCACAGGGCAGAGTCCTGGTTATAGGCAAGAAATGACACCACCCAGAATTAAAGGGTTCAGGCACACAAGCCCGAGAAAACAGGGAGTCCAATGTTTAGTAATGTCAGATTAAAGTTCAAATAAGATACAAATCACCGTATATTTCTCTACATGAGTAGACAGCCTCACTTTTTATCCTTCTGATCCCACACAATTTGACTAAATCACAACATTTATTTCAGGATTTAGATATCCATCATGATCATGGGACTCCAGAATTGGTCTAGATTAAGTTTATCTCACAGGAATGAAGAGGGAGTTTAACATGAAATGAGTCTGAATTAGAAAATAAAAGAGGAGCTATCTTTTCAGAAGTGTGAGTCTGCAAATCTTACAGTTCATTGTCGATTGCCCATTCATTTGAACCTACTTGACTTTTTCCTCATTGAAAGCCTTCACTATTCCCGTTTGCCTTACATTACTTGGCACTCACTGTGACCTACTTATGGATTGATAGTATACTTTGTGCTCTATATTGAGGTGATGCCAAATTAGATTATGTAAGTGGTGAAGTTTATGTAATACAACATTCCTAGTTTTTAAGGAGATCTAAGGAGAGAGATAGCTAACAACATTCTTTAAAAAGTTAACCAAAATATAGCAATACACTTCTTACTGAGCATCAGCAATTAAAAAACATAGTTGGCCAGCATCAATTTCTTCCATTGACTTAGTGATAAATAATCAAAACAATTAAAGCATCATCATGGCAGACCATGAACTCCCATTTAAGCCTCACATGGTCTCCGGGACCAGAGCACTAGCACAGGGGATAGAGTACTTGCCTGGCACGCAGCCCACTCATGTTCAATCCCTGACACACCATGTGGTTCCTGGGCCCACCAGGAATGATCCCTAAGCAGAGAGCCAGAAAAAAGCCCTAAGTTCCAACAAGTAGGGCCCCAAACAAACAAGAAAACATAACTCACAAGATCCAGCTAATTGATCCGATCTTCACATGCCTGTATATACTTTGATTATTTTAATGCTGAAAGTATGTCAAAGTTTGAACTATTTACTAAACCGCCAAAAAATAAGTTTTCCTGATCATTAGAAAGCTATCCTACCTTAAATCGGTGCTTCTCTCAATCTCAATAAGCTTAGATTCTTCGGAATAGTCAATATGTTAAAATTGAATTAAAAGCTTAGGTAGGCTGACAGAGTTTGCAGGTAAGACTCGCAAAGACTGCCTTCTCTTTCAGCCCTGGATTCTTTTCTTCCACCAGTGGGAAAAGCTCTATGTGACACGCTTCTTAAGGATTCTTTTGTTCTGTCACTTTTCAATCAGAGAATAAAAAACACATTTTCTTTTTCCCTACTAATATATTTTCTGATTTTCCCATCAGCCCAGCAATTCTGGAAATCTGCTGAAAGTTTCTTTCATGCACTCAACATAGGAAACTACATTTTCTACCTAAAAGCGAAAAAATATTTAATTCTCCTTTAAACGTGTTCTTCAGCATACATCCTATTTCATAGACGTAGATATTTGCATCTTTGATATGTAAATTCTAGAGCAGTTATTTTAACATACAACAAAGTAAGGAAAATTATATAAAAGATGTTAAGATGTGGCAAGACGGAAGTGAAACTGTATCTAAGGTTATATGTTTTGTTCAGTGTCTGTATAGCATCAGATAACAGGAAATCCTAGTTTTAACTGAGTGCTTCATATTCCCCAGCTATCCAAATCATGAAAAACATGCAATACTTAGAGTTATGGGTTCAGTTAATATCCTACTGAAAAGGTTAGAAAATTACATTAGCAAAAAACAAAGGCTGATGCTTTGGTGAAATGCTAATAAGAAGATACAGGTGGTCTTACATGGATCTCTTTCTGATATAGAACAAGTGCAGATAGTGAATTTTACATTTTACAAATAAAGTAAATATAAAATAAACGTAGAAATTTTCTCTGAAGAAGGCTATTTTAAAAATCATTATTAAATATATATCAAAGATTTTACATTTAATGCATGTAATATGGCTTGAGCAATAGGGTTACAAAAGTGTTTAAGTTCACGGTACTGATGTCCGACATTACTGCACATTAGCCAATGAGTTCTCATGATCCTTCTCCACTCCTGTTCTATGTCACCTCTGGTTCCAACAGTCCTATCCCCTAAGCATTATCATTATTTCTTGATAGACAGACATGGTTGCTAAAAAAATAATGCATATTTTCCCCAAGTTTCAGTTTTGAAATCTTTTTCTCTTATAACTTGCTGTTTGGGTCACCTTGGCTATTTATACAAAATGAAGTACCTATTTTTTTTCCTTTGTGCATACAGGAAATTCTACACAAGGACTCAATGTACTTATAACTGTAAAGATTTAAATTTCCTCCACCTGACAAGTAAACATAAAAGCCTTTTTACTACCCACTGACTTTTATTTTTGTAGAAAATAAAACATGAAAGGGATTACATATTGCTTCAGGCAATTCTGAATTTGTTCAGTTGTTAAACCAGACCTGAAAATCTCCTGAACTCAAGATGCGTAGTCTTTATCTAGATGAGAAACTTAAATATAAATGTTTACAAAGAACCAGTCTGTTGAGATATGACAATAAAAATTTTGATATTGATCCATGCCTCAGATCACAACAGTGCAAATTAATGCCTCATCATTCCTCTTAGAGTTCTGAGAAACCTTTTTCAAGTGGAAATTGTAACATTAATCTCTAATAATGTATTACAAAAGACATCTCAAGATGAGATCTATAGTTGACCTACATTTTACTTGGAAGTAAGAGGAAGTTCTTTTGCTTATATTGATCACATAAAAGTAAATATCCCTGAGTGAATGAACAGTGACATTGTGTGACTAGAGCTACAACAGCTACTAGTCACTCAATTTCCCAGAGAGGAATTTTCTGATTTCTGCTTACCCATGTGGCCCTATGCTAATCCCCAGATACAAAGTTCTACTGATTCCACCACATAGATGAATCTCTCTAATCCATCCATTCTTCTCTATTTCTGCTACTTTTGCTTCATACATGTGGCACTACAATTATGAAGTTTCATGTCTGCAATCTCTGTACCTGCCATACTATGTCCTAATTTTCTAAGAGTGGAGCTTTTTCTGACCCCGGTTCTCTCTTTTAGGTTTTCTCTAAAATGTGTCTATCTTTCTAAAGCAGAATGCACTCAAGTGCAAGGTATTCATGGTCTGGTTATTCTTCATGGTCCTTTCATAGTATCAAGAGAAATTTATTATAAGCTGTATTTCAAATCAGTGGAAATTTTGTTGTTTTTGTAAAACAATTATATGTACGTACTACTGATTAATAGTATTTCAATACTATTAATTATACGTTACATGTATACATCAATATTTATGCATGCATCACTCCAACACCATAGCCATCACCAGAGAAGCCACCTACCCTCCATCAGTGACCCTTAGATACCCCTCCCAACAACCCCGCCAAACAAGTAAGCTACGCCTATAGATAATATCACTAGTTCCAATGGCATTGACTATTTTGATGTTCCCTTATTATGTTTCTTTCCATTCCACATATAGGAGAGATTATTTATTTCATTGTTGAAGTGGTGACATCTACAAACATGTATATCAATTGAGTTAAACTCCTAAAATTTCACAAAATACAAATCAATGACAAATTGATACATTTATTTTTTTCTCAGAAACCTTGTATCTTCCTTTTATGCCATACAAAATTTAAGTTAATGTTTTGAATAATTCTGAGCTAATATATTTTCAAAATTTGCATGAATCAGATGAATCCTACAAATGCAAAATTTACAAAGATAAAGATAATTATGGAAATGGTTATTGGCTTTATATCAGAAAATATTATAGATACTGCTTAAGTAAGTAAATATTGCTTAAGTAAGAAAATACTATAGATTCTGCATTAATATGTAAAAGGTATAATAACCAAGTTATTCACAACTGGGATTCAGGCATACAATAACCTAACACCACTGGCTTACCCCCGTGTCCATTTCCCCTCTACCAGTGTCCTCCATTTGCCCCCCCACCTACCAGTCTGCTCCATGAAAGGTCTTATTTTAATAAGATTTTGCACTGTGATTTACAGTACTGCTACAGATAGGGTTTCATGCACAGCACTTTACCACCTTTCTTGTCTTTTAATGAAATCCCTTTAATGCTTCTTGTAAAATTGGTTTTAAGGCTATGAATTCACTAAGCTGTTGCCTGCTCCTGAAACTCTATATCATTCCTTCAAATTTAAATGATATTCTAGCTGGGTAGAGCATTCTTCATAAGTCGTTCATTTCATTTGAGTTTTTGTACTACATTCCTCCATTCTCTTCTGGCTCATAGATCTGCTATGAATCTCATTTGATAGATCTGCTATGAATCTTATAGGCTTTCCTTTGTCTGTTAGTTTCTTTTTTGATCTTGCTTATTTCAATATTCTGTCTGTCTTGGGGTTTTGTCATTGAGTACAATGTGTCTTGGAGTTTTTATACTTGAGTCTATTATTACAGTTTATTCTACCCAACCCCTCTCTTTATTTTCTAATTTTTTAATCAGTGACTGCCCTTGAACATACCAGAACACTATGATTCCAAGCTTATGTTCTTTCCTTTGCCTATAGAAATCTCCTTTTTCTATTCTGTTTCATCCCTAGCTATCCAACTGGAAAATAAATTTATTCACAATTGCTCGTGCAATCAAGAGTAGAAGTGACGAATGATCATCCATTCCTGGGAATGTCTATTATGTCCTAGGCTTTTGCCTACCATAGCACAGTAACTCTCAAATGCGTAGTTGGATGTTTTTATCTCAGTCTAGGTTCTTTGAGGATGGTAATGGTGTCATATTTATCTCTCTGTTCTAAGCACCTATTACAGGGTCTGGATCATAGCACTGAATCAATGTTTATTGAATAAGGCATTGAATCAATAACATGAAATTTATTCTGCTTTTCTGATGTGAGATCTATGTCATATTACATATTGAAACATCTAAGAACTACAGAGCAGCTTAATAAAGAACGATATTGGCAGTCCTTGAACTGACATTTTTCACTTGCAAAGTTTTAAGTAGAGAAGCCTGGTAAGAGTGATAGAGAGAACACAATGGTGGTAAAACAGACACAACTTGTGAAATGCCTTTAAGAAAGGGTGGACAGAAGGAATGGAATTTACTTCCTACTACAATTAAAAAGACACCCAGCTTCAGTAAATTCATTAAAACAGATTAAACAAGATAACTAATAAAAGTGATCAACATAGCAGAAATATATAACACGTTAGGGCCATCCTCTTCTCTAGTTTAAACAACCACAAAAGTGGATTGCTAACCACTCTGCCTCCTAAAATCTCTTCATTTTCACATTCGTTCTCTCATTATGTAGTCTTTAATATGCACTCCACAGTAAGTACTGAATTAGATTATGGAAAAGGTAACTAAGACAGCATGCCTTCTTGGTTTTAGAAAATTCGAGAGACAGTGTTGTGGTGGCAGGCAGACAGGGGGCGCCACATGGCAATAAATTCCTGAAGAAAAGCTCCAGAGCCACACCTGATTGAAAGCCGGAAACCAGACTTGATGGGACCATTATCAACAATAGACCCTGGAGGAAGGAAAGGCCAAAAGGAATGTGTAAATCTCCTGAGGGAGATGAATCATCCTCCCTGCCCAGCACCCAGCTCACAGAAGACCACTCCCAAAGTCTACTCCCTTGGCAACGGGGCCCTAGCAACCGAGGTTGAAGCCCCATATGGAAGTAACTTGGGGAGAAATCTATAAAAGCCGTCCTGACCAAAGGGCGCCGCGCATGCTGCCTGGGCTCACATGTTGCATGCCATACTGCCTGGGCTCACATGTTGCCTGGCGCACATGCTGCCTGGGCACACATGTCGCCTGCGCACATGCTGCCTGGGTACACATGTTGCCTGCGTGCACATGCCGCCTGAGCACGTGTGTTGCCCGCATCTCCCCTCTTGAGATGTGTACTCTCTCTTTTACTCGCTCTCCGCCTTTGGAGCAGCCCGCGTTCTCCCTTGAGCGCGTTACTCTTTCCTTTTTTTTCTCCCTCCCCCTCACCTAAACCTCCTCAATAAAACCTATTTTACTTCACTGCTCGTCGACTCCTGAAAATTCTTTTCTGCGAGAAAGACAAGAACCTTGAGGCAGACCTGGGTAAGGCCTAGGACTGACTTTCCTTTCCTGCAAAGAGCAATTCCTCGCTCCAGCCTGAGTCCGTGGCTCCCCGAGAAACCTCGGGTGGTGGGGATCAACTCCCGTGCCTAGAGATCAAGCGGACATCAGGCGTGGCCTGCGGCCACCTCGTGGGGCTGGTGGGGGCTCAGGCCCACGCCCGTGTCAGGGGCTCATCGCAGACTTTATCAGTCCTTAGCCTGCCCAGCGGGTCCCGGGTGGCAGAGGCGGCTGGGGAGAAAGCGACCATCTCTCTCTCTCCTTCCTGCCTCACATAAGTCACCCGTGGGGTCCACCTGCAACATTTTGGCGACCGCGGCAGGACGGTGCAGTGAAGTCCCCCCAGAAGGAGGTAATCCTTGAAAAATCTGCGTGAGAAGGTATGCTCCCTTGGAAATCTCTAGGGGGACGGGGGAGGAATGTGATAACCTCTGTGTGAGTGAGTGTGTGTATGAGCACCCTGATAGGTCCTCCTATCAGGCGTGAGTCTGTGGCTCCACGACCGGCACCCTTAAGGTCCCACAAAGGTTACGGAGCCCGAGTGGGCTGTCTGCTACGAAGAACATATGGTCTATGGTGGCGCTGACATAGAGGTCGGCCGCAAGTCACAACTGCTGAGTCCACTACGGCTAAGTTCTTCACCGTAGACAAGCAACTGAATGGTCTCTGTAAAGAGGCACCCCTCCTTTGTCTGTCTCGCGTCACCTATCACTGTGGGAGGGGTGGGAGGAAACCCACTAGTGAAAGATTCTAGAAAACCAAATTACAGCTAGCAGTCCCTTTCTCTCTCCTCGTCCCAAAATAACATAGGGAAGAAAACCGGTTAGGATTAAAGAAACACCAGGAGGTCAATTAGAACGTAAAGGAGGCCTCTAGCAGCTTTAGCCCCAGGCAAAGAAAAAAAAAGGGTAAAAGGCAGCAAGGGCAGAACCCAGTGAAGGCCCAGTAAACTAAGCCAAAGCAGCAAGGCAGAACCCAGTGGAAGGCCCAGTAAACTAAGCCAAAGGCAGCAAGGGCAAAACCCAGTGGAAGGCCCAGTAAACTAAGCCAAAAGCAGCAAGGCAGAACCCAGTAAGGGACCCAGTTAATGTCGCCAAGGCAGAAAGGCAAAAATTAAAATTTATTAAGAAGTCCAGCAAATGGCAGAAAGGCAGAAAACTTAAAACCTAATGAAAGATGCAGCAATGTCAGCAAGGTTGAAGAAGGCAGCAACCAACTAAGGCAGAACTTTTTCCCTCTATCTCTTGGAAACCCACGACAGGCTGGTCCGGCTCCACACGCAGGTCGTGGTCGTGGTGATTGCCCGGGAAGGCCCCAGGGACGCTTGGGGTAACTCAGAGGTCACTTATGGAGACGTCCATGGTCAAAGTGGACCCCTGACTTCTCCTCGGGGCTGGGGGGCCGCGACGCTGCGCCCCCCTCCCGCGAAGTGTTTCTCCTCGGGGTTGGGGGGCCGCGACGCTGCGCCCCCTCCCGCGAGTGTTTCTCCTCGGGGCTGGGGGCCGCGACGCTGCGCCCCCCCGCGAGAGTGTTTCTCCTCGGGGCTGGGGGCGCGACGCTGCGCCCCCTCCCGCGAGTGTTTCTCCTCGGGGCTGGGGGGCCGCGACGCTGCGCCCCCTCCGCGCGAGTGTTTCTCCTCGGGGCTGGGGGCCGCGACGCTGCGCCCCCTCCCGCGAGTGTTTCTCCTCCGGGGCTGGGGGCCGCGACGCTGCGCCCCTCCCGCGAGTGTTTCTCCTCGGGGCTGGGGCGGGCCGACGCTGCGCCCCCTCCCGCGAGCGTTTTTTTGCATTAAGAGTTTTGCCAAGGAACCATCCTGTTTTAGTTCTTTCCTTCTTTCATAGGTTGCTGCCAGAATACTTAAAATATGGGAAATTCTGCCTCTATACCCAAGGAGTCCCCCTTGGCTTGCCTGTTGAAACACTGGAAGGACCTACAACTAGAATGTCTAAGCAAGGCACGGCTCAAAGACCTTTGTAACAAATCGTGGCCTAACTATAAACTAGAACACGGGAAAAATGGCCAGTGAATGGTAGCTTGCAATACAACACCATCTTGCAGCTAGATCGCTTCTGCAAGAGGCAAAGGAAATGGGCGGTCCGCACATTCAAGCCTATGGCAGATGCTACAGGGGAAAAAGAACCAGAACCAGATCCCATAGACGACATTCTAATGATGTTTCCTCCACACGGAGGTCCGTTTGGACCCCGGGGGCCTCAGTCCCTTTTGGAGGGGCCGCTGGCCCAGCCGCTGGCACCGGCTCAGGCTTCCGCTGCCGCTGCCGCCTCCGCCTCCGCAGCCGCTGGCTCAGGCTCAGCCGCTGCCACCGCCGCAGCCTCTGTACCCTACTGTGCCCCCGGTGTCGGCTCCCTCCCTGCCGCTGGCTCCCCTAGAGTCCGTAAAGACTCAAGAAGTCTGGGCTGGTACCGGTCACGCCTCCCTGCCTAAACTACCCCCGGCAATCCGAGGCTCTTCTAGCCCAAGGTCTCCAAGCCCTAGGACCCCCAAAATCTCAGGGGGTACCAAAGAGCGCAGCTCCTCCCAAGAATAGACCAGTGCAGAGGAGAGTAGTAGCAGAAGAGCTCGCACAAACCGCAGGGGGAGGTAAGGGGCGCAGCCTCTCCTCAGAAGACCAGGCTGGTCCAGAAAAAAAGTTATTAGCAAAGGAGCTCACAAACATCATAGGGAAATTAAAGAGCACAGTTCCTCCTCAGAAGACGAGGCTGGCGCAGGAGATAACTGCAGAAAAAATCTGCTGCCACTCCAAAGAAACTTTAAAATGTCTCCCTCCCTCGAAAACTAGTCTAACAGGGCGTACTCGAAGTAAAGTCTCTTACCACCCAAAACCAGAAAAAATTCTTCCTCTAAGAGAAGTGCCAAATGGGGAGGGAGAAATAGTAAAGGTTCACGTACCCTTCACCATGGGCGACCTACACCGATGTAAGCAGCAGCTAGGAAGGTTTTGGGAAGATCCCTCAAAGTTTACAGAGGAATTTCAAACTCTAACTTTTAACTTTGAGTTCACCTGGGATGATGCACAAATAGTTCTGTCCAATTGCTGCACCCCAGAGGAAGAAAACACAGATTATAGCAGCTGCGCAGGTTCATGCAGACGAGCTCCATGCAACTAATAGAGACCTCCCCGTGGGTTTCACGGCAGTTCCCCTAACAAACCCTGGGTGGAATTACCAAACTAAAGAGGGAAGAAAAATGCGGGATTACATGATTAACTGTCTAATAGCGGGGATGAAAAAGTGTGTTACTAAGGCCGTAAATTATGATAAGCAAAAGGTACTTGCAGGGAAGCCCACTGCCCACTGTGGTCTAACGCAGCTCAGGCATCTATCTATCTTTCCCCAAGGTCAGGCCGAGCAGGGTGTGCTTAGAGCTGAGCTTCTTGTCATTCCAAACCTGCTGGACCCACCCAGGAGTTCCCCTAGGGGAAGTGGCTGGAAAAAGCTGGCAAAGTGAAGGTCCAAGCGCCCTTCTCAATGAGCTTCAGTAACACAAGCAGCTAGGGACATTTTGGGGAGATCCTTTAAGTTTATAAAGAAAGTTCAATTTCTAACCTTTGCTTTAAGTTCACCTAAGATGGCTAATAATTTTGTCCAATTGTTGCATGCAAAAAGCAAAAACACACCAGGACCTGCGCAGATGAGCACTGGCTGGTGACCTTAATTACCGGTAGGCTTAACAGCAGTTTTTCCTTGACAGGTCCAGTACAAAATTATCAAATCAAAGGAGGCATAAATAAAACCAAGTTAAAATCAAAAGCAAATTGTTAAGCCAGGGATAGGCCATGTGTTCTAAACTAAGGGTTAAGCAGGAAAAAAAAATCAACGTGATCAATCTAAATCTTATGGTAAGGGGTTAAAATATATAATTGTAATACCTTTTTAAGGGTTCCTAATGCCTAAAATTCTCTCAGCTGCAAAACTTGTGCTGTTAAAAAGGGGTAAAAGCTAAAAGTCAAAAGCAGAAAAAAATAAAAACTTTGTAAAATTGTGCAAAGCTTTACCTTATAAGCCTTAGTCAAATTCTAATAAAAATTAGGCTGTTTTCAAAATTAACTAAGGTACAGAAACTGTTGTAATTAAGTCAAAAAAAAAAAAAATCTTGTGTTTCACAAAAAGTTGGTTCAAATGCCGTATGTTGGTATGTCTACATATTTGTTTTATTTCTGTAATGGGGTTATCTCAAGATCTCAGTCTGATAAATCTGAAGCCACAGCATTATGCCTTAAAGGCTTTTCAGGTGAAATTCCAGAGCAGCCTCAGGGGCGGAAGAAAGTCAGCCACATTCAAGAAGCCAGGAATGTTTCTTTCAATTTGTGGCTTCTAAACATAAAAAATTTAAAATATGCAAAGTAAATAACAGCAATCAGTTTTTTCCTTTTTCAGGCATTGTTTCTAATCTGCCCAGTATGTGCTATTATTGAAATAGCTTTAATATATGTAAGCTTTGTTACCAGGTATCAACCTAGCCTTGAATTTAAGATCTTTATTCATAAGCGTAAAGTCACTGTTTCTTGGTAGTAATCTTTTAAGTATTTTAACTTTGCATTGTTTATGTTCTCCTAAAATATAAAATTAATGCTTTTAAAGTAGCTTGTCATGCTAAATAAAAATAATTAGCAACGTGTTTCCAAACTTCTTGAAAGATCAGCCTGTACTAAGCTCTGTAAAATAAGGAAGTTAATACCTTTAGGGTGCAACTATAAGAAGTCTAAATAATGCATTTTAAGTAACAGAAAGATAATGGATGGAGATGTCTGTGGGAAAAAGGAAGGAATTCTGTTAAAGTGAAGGGCTTGTTTTTGCAGGAAAGCTACAAAACAGAATGAATGTAAAGGAATGTGTAGAAAGGTCAGAGAATGTTAAGTAAACTATAAAACTCTTTTCTAAAGTATCTAGTTGGTAAGATCTATGAAAAAAATATTAAACAGATGGTATAAACTCCTGTTACAGTGCTCCTAAAAACTGGTAATTAGGGTTTTGTTTAACATGGAGTTAAATAAGTTACACAGAATACTGTTAAACTGTCTGCTCTATTTCAACAGAACTTTATGCTTCTTTTAAGCAGTTCCAACAGCAAATTGGTGTATTGCACTTCATTGTGAGTAAAGTGTAATATATGCTTTTCTCTCTTTACACCTTCAGTACGTCTTTTAATGTTTCATGGCACTGTGTTGGTTTGCATAAACTCAAACAAAATATTTCCTCTCTGTAATAGGGCCTAGCCCTCTTGCAAACAGGAAAGCCAGTATGGGACCCCAAGGCCCTCTTCCAGGAAAACAGAAGTCAAAGGAATTGGTCTAAATGACAGAAGCATGTAGTTATCACAGGTACAGCTGCAAGTACCCTACAAACCTCAGGGAGACCCTAGAGGCAGGCCAGCTAAAGGAAGAACCGAAGATCATCTCTGCTGTGAGGAACGAGAAATCTGCCAATCTGTGGTGACTAACAACTGCCTGGGCCATGCAACAAGGACGACTGCTGCAGTAGGGAATGGCTTCAGCCCCAAAGAGGGATGTTGTCACGCTCTGCTCAACACAGTGGAAGAGGCCAGAGGTCACCTGTAGCTCATCATAAAACCTGATCTTCATGGCCAAGCCTGGGGTAGCCCTGACGTGACAGGTAAAAACATTAAAATACCATGATTGGTGTTTGCCTGCTCTGTCTTAGCCAATTCCCAAAACTTCTTAGTAGTAACGGGGTACCCTAAGTGGAGAGTTCTCCAGTTTTGCTGTGTTTATGCAAAAGAACAAGTCAGGTTTATAAAGTCATTTGGCAAATTTAAAGCGAAGGTGGAGAAAAAACCATATTTCTATAACTTTTGTACAAATCAAATTCTAGCTACAAAAGGCAATTAAATAAATGTATGTATCCAAATAGGCTTAATTTAAAAGGTACCCCTTGGATAATCCAAATAGAACTTGCTTTACTAACTGTAAGTAATCAGCCTAGTCTAAAAGGGAACTCAAGTTATACATGTCATCAGTCCAACCAGGAACATCAGCTAAAAGGCAAATGTACTCTAAAGTCTGCTAATAGACAAAGGGTCTTCAAGTTAGCATCCAAATTGGTTAAGTGTTTGTTCTCAGTTCATAAAAAGTAACTCAGAACTGTGCTTCATGTGCCATAAATAAATCTCAAGAATTGGCAACTTAACTTCATGCAAATGCTCAGATGTTCAGGGTCCAGTTATCTATTCATTCCTGTTAAAACCTTCAGTGGAAGGATTAAAGTTTTTCTATGTTGTACAAAAAAGCCAAAGAGGTGGCTGGTGTTTCTACCTTAACATTGGTGTTTTCCATCAGCAGCAAACCACCCTGCCCTCACTAGGGCAAAAGGGACCTTTGCACTCCTTCAGGGTCTAATCATTTCAAAGTAATGTTTCTTAGCCTAATTAATCTGGTCTTTGTCTTGCAGATAAACAACTTCAGGAATCTAACCTTCATTCATTGCCTGGGCCCCATTTAAACTAAGGTAGTAGGGAGATTTCACCCCTTGTAGGCAGGGTCTACAAGCCCCTCTTATCAGCAGGAAGCAAATACAGAAGACGGACCTTCGACCACTTTCCCCTTAAAGATTTAAGGGGGTGAAATCTCTAGGGGGATTGTTGTAGGCAGGCAGACAGGGGGCGCCACATGGCAATAAATTCCTGAAGAAAAGCTCCAGAGCCACACCTGATTGAAAGCCGGAAACCAGACTTGATGGGACCATTATCAACAATAGACCCTGGAGGAAGGAAAGGCCAAAAGGAATGTGTAAATCTCCTGAGGGAGATGAATCATCCTTCCTGCCCAGCACCCAGCTCACAGAAGACCACTCCCAAAGTCTACTCCCCTTGGCAACGGGGCCCTAGCAACCGAGGTTGAAGCCCCATATGGAAGTAACTTGGGGAGAAATCTATAAAAGCCGTCCTGACCAAAGGACGGCGCGCATGCTGCCTGGGCTCACATGTTGCATGCGCACATGCTGCCTGGGCTCACATGTTGCATTGGCGCACATGCTGCAAGGACACTCATGCTGCCTGAGCCCCATGTTGCCAAGCACATGTGGTGCCTGAGCACGTGTGTTGCCCGGATCTCCCCCTCTTGAGATGTGTACTCTCTCTTTTACTTGCTCTCCGCCTTTGGAGCAGCCCCGCGTTCTCCCTTGAGCGCGTTACTCTTTCCTTTTCTTTTCTCTCCCTCCCCCTCACCTAAACCTCCTCAATAAAACCTATTTTTACTTCACTGCTCGTCGACTCCTGAAAATTCTTTTTCTGCGAGGAAGACAAGAACCTTGAGGCAGACCTGGGTAAGGCCTAGGACTGACTTTCCTTTCCTGCAAAGAGCAATTCCTCGCTCCAGCCTGGAGTCCGTGGCTCCCCGAGAAACCTCGGGTGGTGGGGATCAACTCCCGTGCCTAGAGATCAAGCGGACCTCAGGCGTGGCACTGACGGCCACCTCGTGGGGCTGGTGGGGCTCAGGCCCACGCCGTTCAGGGGGCTCATCGCAGACTTTATCAGTCCTTAGCCTGCCCAGCGGGTCCCGGTGGCAGAGGCGGCTGGGGAGAAAGCGACCATCTCTCTCTCCTTCCTGCCTCACATAAGTCACCCGTGGGGTCCACCTGCAACA